>VHKM01000107.1:1800000-2105000 GCA_007210695.1 Neogobius melanostomus
CTAAAGTAGTGTAAGAGGCAATAACTTTATACAATGGGGGTCCCGAGATGTTTACGTGTCAATTTTGGGGTCCCGGCCAAAAAAGTTTGGGAACCCCTGATTTAGACCAATTTATTTTAAAGCCTTTTTAGACCTGGTTTAGTCATTTGATCTTGGACAAGGCTTTGTGCTACTCGAATATAGTCGAATATTGTATGATGTGGGACTTGGTTTGAAAAGTTTGAAACCACAGACCTAAAACATTTCATATTCTAAACTAAAATGAATAAACAAACTCCCTCATCTTGGCTTAAAAGACACCGCAGTTTTCAGTGGTAAAAAGCATTGTGCAATTGTCTATAAAGAAATAGCGGTAATACAGTTTTTATATTTCTCTAAATTGTAAAACCCTTTGCCCCATGCTAAGGTGCCCATGTTTCTGCCAGCTAAGTTGGACAATGTTTTTATTTGTAGCTTTTTTCCAAGTGTTTAGCTCAGATGCATACTCTGTTAGATCTGAGTTACATTTTTCCCACAAAGGCTTGAAATGCAGCTGTTTTGAAATAGTTATTTTACTAGTTTTGTGGTCTATTCTTGTCTTTTCCCCCCGATACATTTACATTATGCCAAAAGGACGTCTGAATGTAATCCATCACCCGCTTAAACGGATTCTTTCCCAAAGCTGCCAAAGATAAACATATGTATTATCAGGAGGGCTTAAGTGTCAGTGCGAGTGTGTTTGGAGGAGCGTAACTCTTACCATGTGCAGGGGGTCTGCTGGGATTTTGTAATGGAGCCCTGGGTTTCCATTTCTTGGTGTCTGGGCTCTCACAGAGTCGATGTCGAGCTTCTGAGTGTCTCATAAAACAAAAGCTCACTAATCACTCACCCGCCTCAAACATGCGCCCGGCTGATGGATCGTTTATGTGGCCCATAAGGTTTAGCTCGCCCCCCATGTATCTTCTTTAATGGGGACATGTCATATAAAATCCACTTTTTTGGGCTTTTAATCATGTTTTAACATAGTTCCTTCAACGAACACGCCCGCAGTCGGGTCATTCACGCAGGTTTGACGGATCCCTTTACTTTGACGAAGCCTTCCTCTATCACAGAAAGCACTCCGATCTGTATTTCCTGGATTTTGTGTCCTCCACATTTCCAATCCCGGTGTTACAGGAATTTTTATGCCTTTAAATTGCCATTTAAAGCACTATATACCTATGTTATATGAAATCCATGTTCATTTTTGATATTCGTACATTATGAACATGTTTTGGACTCTATACACATTTTAAAGAGGGGTATTATGCTTTTTTCAATCACATAGCACCAGTCTATAACATACTACAATGATGACGTAACCTTCTGTTGGTCTGTATATGCAGTAAATTAAAATAACTGCCTTGAAGAAAATTGCTCTCTCAAAATGGCTGTACTGAACGTCTTGAAATAGGCCTCTGTCTCTTTAAGAAGCTTTCCGACACGCCCCCTTCAGCACACTGCTGTGGCATCTAAACAACACTACTGTGCGGGGAGGAGGCTCTGCTGAGCTGAGGAGCAGTGGTTGGTGGCTTGGCTGGTGACGAAAGGTCCAGAGGCGTCTCCAGGAGGTGGGGGCGTTCCTAGGAGGACTGAGGCATAGCTACACCTAAAATGGCTGCCGTCTAAGTTTTTACTGATTACTCAAAAATATGTGAATGAGCCAAGGCAACACTCCAGGCATGTGTTTAATGAGGGAATGACATAATAACATTATATAAAGCTTGAAAAAGTCGATTTTACATAATACCCCCCTTTAAGTGTATAGAGACTTGAAGGGCGGGAATGCAAAATCCCAATAAATAATGAACTTTTAGCACTTCATTCTGTGGTGTTTTCTCTGTGAAGAGCATCTGTTTTGTGGGGTGTACGACCCTCTTTTGTTAAGGCTAATGGTTCGTCTACGCCCATTGACTAAGCAGCAGAGCAGAACAAAGACCTGCTAGTTGACAGATACTGTAAACAACTTGGGAAGTTTGGCAGTCTTGGTTCCCTCCTCCTGTCTTTTATGAGCAAAATTGCTAGAAGATGCTTCTGTGACTAGAAGTGAAACGTCCTCAACTTTACCAAACCCAGTCCAGTTGATGATTTAACCTTTTCTACGATGAATGAGAGCCTTCACAAACATTTGTACATTTGTTTTTTATAGACGGCGCCTGTAACACTGGCATAAACCATCACTAAGCCGTTCTGCATTGAAACTGAATTTATCATCATGCCATTGATTTGTTGTCGGCCTAAAATGGTGGCTTGTATTTTGTGTTTACGTTGGTTAGTTTCTTTTGCTGCCAGTGGAGGACGCTCCAGTGATTGCTCGAATATTTCATGTTGCTAATTGTTTGTTTTGATAATACAATTACAAAGGGATTTGGTGATTATATGCAAATCACTTCAACTTATCGAGCTTTTCTTTGTATAATAGGGCTGGGCAAGTAATACAAATGTTATCAAAATCACAATCTCTACTTTGGTCAATAATCGTCATGAGACTTAATAATCGTCAGGTTTGCAGCTGTATCAACGGCACCTAGTTTTGGGGTTTGGACGAGACAATGGAAGATTTTTGTGCGTTAAATGAAACTGGAGGAAAGTTTTTGTTTGAGCTGAAGTTTGCATAAAAAGTAGTGTATGTCTAAGTACATGTACATGTATTTAGCAAAGAGGGTTTTTCCCTCCATATCGACCAGCCATAATCTATAAAATAACGTTTGTATTGTTTTGCTCGAATGCTCAAAAAGGAAAGAAAGCAAGAAACAGTCCCTCTCACTCATCTGCTGTCTTTTCCATTTACACACATGTTAATTTAGATTGTAAACTGTGAAACATAAATGCAGAGATGCCCAAAGGTAGGACAAAAAAACACAATTATGCAAATGTCCTCTCTAATGCAGAATGTAGACATGGACGAGCGTCTTTTTGTTTTTCATTCAGACTATTTTAATGTATAAAACTCGAAACAGGGCGATGAATCACGCACAACCCACACAGTGTATTGTTTAACATGGCCTCACACTCAGTTTTAATGAACCACTGATTACAAATAATGAGCTCTGATTATGTTATGGTTGGGAATATATTCTTATAATAGATGATGATTCTTTAAAAATACAAATTGTTGATGTTTTGGCCACTTCACTTTATTTATTTAGTCGTTTCTTGACCCGTAATTGATGCAATGTTGAAATCTCCCCATTGTACAGTCCACGTTTATAGGGCGCGATAAACACAGCATAGAGTGGATAAATGCCTTCCACATGTGTTTTAAGGCCCGTCTGTTGCCTTTCCTCTTTCTGCAGGACTTGGACAGTCTCCAGACGCAGCTGGAGGAAGTGCGCTTCTTCGACCTCTTCGGCTTCAGCGAGGAGCACGCGGGATGGCTCTGCTTCATGTGCAACAACCCAGAGAAGGCCACGGGTAGGTGCACCCGCCGGCACTCCGCTCCGCGCCTTCACACTCACTTTACGGCCGGTTTGTTGTTAGTTCGGCGCTAATAGGGCGCACACGCCTCCCTTTGGAGTCATTGTGGAGCAGAGGGGGTGGTCTTTGACAGCATGATATTTACTTAAAGATCATTTTTTATTGCTATGTGCCGCAAGATGGATTAACTGTTCAACCTCAGAAATCCATCTTGTAAAACTCAAGCTGGTAAGTTTGTCTTGGTTTGTCTAATGGTGATTTTGGTCCAAGCCGCGTGTTTAACAGTACCATCAAAATGTTGGAAACGCTTTTTTTTAATCTAATGTTATTTCTTTTAATTCAAGACCATTAATTGTAGATTGACGTCACTTCTTCAAAATATACCGGCCTTTTTGCTTTGATGACTGCTTTGAACTTTTGAAAAACCATTTCAGGTGACGACCTTATGAAGCTCAATGAGAAACATTTTGAGTTATTTCACCCTTTTTCTTTCCTATATAATCCCCTGTGTTCATTCGTAGTTTAAAGGGGGGGTATTATGTAAAATCGACTTTTTCAAGCTTTATATCATGTTATTACGTCATTCCCTCATTAAACACATGCCTGGAGTGTTGCCTTGGCTCATTCACATATTTTTGAGTAATCAGTAAAAACTTAGACGGCAGCCATTTTAGGTGTAGCTATGCCTCAGTCCTCCTAGGAACGCCCCCACCTCCTGGAGACGCCTCTGGACCTTTCGTCACCAGCCAAGCCACCAACCACTGCTCCTCAGCTCAGCAGAGCCCCCTCCCCGCACAGTAGTGTTGTTTAGATGCCACAGCAGTGTGCTGAAGGGGGCGTGTCGGAAAGCTTCTTAAAGAGACAGAGGCCTATTTCAAGACGTTCAGTACAGCCATTTTGAGAGAGCAATTTTATTCAAGGCAGTTATTTTAATTTACTGCATATACAGACCAACAGAAGGTTACGTCATCATTGTAGTATGCTATGGACTTGTGCTATGTGATTGAAAAAAGCATAATACCCACTCTTTAAGGCCTTCAGTTATAATCATACAATGTGAAGAGTGTTGAAAAGAAAGAAAAGCCAAAACATAAAAAGTGTTTCCAAACCTTTGAGGTGTACTGTACCTTGTCTACAAACAAGAATCCCTCAACGACTAAAAACATGAGGTACAGTACATTCATAGCTTTCTGTTCTGTTGCTACATTTTACGACTTGGCTTCGATTGGCTATAAAGGAACGTGCTTGATCCGACCATGAACAGGTTCTCAGCTGAAAGTCTGTCGTCGTCCCAGATGATGTCGATGGGAGCCGATTCAGATATTACTGTATGTGTGTATTTGACCTTGTAGTGACCCAGCAGTGCCTTTACTTTACTGCCGCCTTCACACTGGTCTCTACAACGCTCCAGGATCAGTTGTTTGGGAGGTTTTCACTGATGACGGACCCTCTCACCAGAAAACCTACAAAACAATTGATCCCGGAGCGTCCTAGATACCACTGTGATGTAAAGTAAAGGCTCCATGCTGTCCACTCATACAGCTTTAATGAGACTTTTATTGTACTTCTGGACACCATAGCCTTGGAAAGAAATCTCCCCAGAACCAGCTCTTCTTTAAAGGCAGTCAGTCGGCCGGTGTCACTATGAAAGGGGCAGAGTGATCAGTTTAGAGGCCGCCTCGTGATTAGTTTACTTTGGACCGGTGACTCTCCTTGAGCGCTTGTCCTGATGAGGTCGCTGTGTAGTGCTGACCAAGTTACATTCGGCTCCAACACTGTTTTCTGCTGTTGTCGACGCGTTTTATCACTGACCCATAGGTTTCTATTTGATAGGGCAACACAGGCAACACTAGTTTCCTGCAGATTGTTGTGTAACATAAAGTGCAGTGTCCTCTTCAAGTTCATCAGCCACCACTGGACCTGCACTGAGCATCTCTTAACCTCAAACTGTGTTCACTACGCCGCCATGCCGTAGGATACCCCGACCTGGCTCTGAGTTAAGCGGAAGAAAAAATATGAACAAACTCAAAGGTTTTCAGGCTCCTTGGATTTGTAATTTGTAACATCATAAACAAAAGGAAAGGTCTACAAACATCCCGGGCTTAGCTGGAGGCGGGAAGCTCGATTCCTATCTATTTCCATTGTAGCTGTTGTCATAGTAACGATAAACAAATGACTAACTGTTGTTGGAAATATCAGATAAACCTCATTTTATCGTCTCAAATGTCGTTCCTCTTGTTCTTGCACCTTAAGCCACAACAGGACCACCTTTTTCAGTTGTGGTTTTACACTTAAAATTGCTACAGTAGTTTAAGTTTAATCTTATTTCTCTTGATCACTTCCTGTCTCCAGCTGATGTCACTGATGATGTCAGCAGTTAAAGGGTCTATACCAGCCATTCCCAAAGTCCGGGACATCACGGCCCCCTTATTGATCAGAACATTTCTCGGGGCCCCCCAAATCATAATAATTTACTCCATTCAAAAGAATTTGTTATAATTTTACAGCTAAAAGGACATTAAAAGTAACATCTAGCTATGACACTAGGCTAAATACTGGTTTAATACAGATAAATGTATTTTTCCTTTCAAAATGAACTTTTTTCATTGTACTTGTTTTGCAGACAAGCTTTGGGGGCCCCTTGTTGTGCCTCTGAGGACCCCCAGGGGGCCCCGGACCCCACTTTGGGAACCATTGGTCTATACGATTCTAAACGATTTTGTAGTATCTGCAGTTGTTGATTTTTTTTTGAGATTGTACGTTCACAAACCATTTCAAAATGTTCAATGTCTCTTGAAAGGCTGAAATTTGTACTTTGATGATGTAATGTGCTATGATATGGGTGGAGGGGTGAACTTTGAGAGCCCGTGTGTGTGTGTGTGGGCTAGAAAGTTTTGCTGCTATGTTTTGTGTTTTTATTCTGCATAACATTATTACCCTGCATCTGTCTTTCTGGGTTAAGACCTCACTTTTAGACAGATGAGATGTATTTTTATTAAGGAGCACTATGCTACTGAATGAAATAAAATAGAAAATGAAAGAAATATTCGAGGATAACAGGCCGACTTGCCGAGGACACTGCCAATAATTCAGCAGTGTTGGGACATCCCTTGTTTTCTCATCTATACTTTCTCTTCTGACTTTTACATATTTCATAGCGGTGGTTTGGTTGCCCGATGCTCTGCCAAAAGCCCTTTAGACACAAGAATCACTTCAGCTTTAACCGGCTCAGACACAGTGAAAGCGCAGTTTCTCCTCTTGTGATTTATAGCCTCTCGTGTGTCCCCTCACCTTCCAAACGACGGGCCTTGTAAATGCATGTATGAGCGATGGGACGCGCAGGCTCGTGTCAGTTACATAAGACCCGAGCGCGGTGCCGTGTGGTACCTGAAAACCGAACAGCCCGGAGAGGAAAGCGTTCCGTAATGAGCGCTTTTACATCTCTGCAGTCACATGTTGTTTTCAGACTCCGCTTAATGGCAGATAATCGGAGCCCAGCAGGTGTTTTCAACCAGAGGAGGAGCTGGAAGTTGTTTGTGAATGGAAGGATTCAGTGAAACTTTAGAGCATGTTCACAGATATTTATTTGTGCTTTAAATTGGCTAATGTGTGCGCAAAGGATTCAGACAGGTTAATGGAAAGACTTCAAAGGTTCAGCATTTCTTTCTTCTATTATATGAGCTCAAAAGTCCCATATAATAGAAGATTTTTGAGGATTTTTGACATAGGACGTAATTTCCTAGTTATCCAGAGTGTTGTTGATTTCTGCAGATTTATTTTTTATTCATGCAGTCCTTATACTTGAAGAGTTTAGTGGTGCTAGGCTAGTGCTAGGCTAGCGCATGTCTATGGTAACTAGTAGCCTGCATTAAAAACCTCTTCAAAATCATCGGGTTGTCCTCCAAACGTTGCCATATCTGATTTGTAGAAAGCTCCTTTGTGAATTCCACGTGTAGTAATGCCGGCCGCAGGTAAACAAAATACTGTAGATCCGGTAACCGAGCAGATCACTCCGCCGCTGCGTAGCTTACAACCAGGAAGCTGCTGAAATAGAAGTTATTTTAAATGCAAAATGGTTATATAAAAAAAGTCTGGTGTTATAAGTGATTTGCCTCAGGTGCACTGTGCTTGGGTCAGATTGTTTTTAATGCAGGCTACTAGTTACCATAGACATGCACTAGCCTAGCACTAGCCTAGCGTCACTAAACTCTTCAAATATAAGGACTGCATGAATTAAAAAATATATATCTCCAGACATCAACAACACTCTGGATAACTAGGAAATGAGGCCCTGAAATATCCCGTTAAAAAAATACAACAAAACATGACAAAAAGCTTAAAAAATGTGACAAACGTGGTGGCAGCGTGACAAAAACGTTGCAATCAGTTTTGTAGGTCACATTTTTGCCACATTTTCATCACCTTTTTGTCACTTTTCTGGTGCTCTTTTTTGGCTATTTTGTCTTCACACATTTTTGTCACTTTTTCATCACGTTTTTGGCGCTTTTTTCAAGAAGCTTTTCGATTTGGGTAAAGCCAAACTGGAGAAAATGCGCTCGGGCAGGGGTTAAGAGGTTAAAGGCTTTATATACTTGATTTTTGTTGTCCTCTTTAAGTGTGCTGTAAACTCATATATTTGTCAAAAAACACTGTGCATTTGTATCAGTTTCATGTCTGTGACGGTGGCCCTGAAAAGTGACCCTGCAAGTTGTGAAAAGTGCTTATAAACTCATCCCTGTGAAATATTTGGACGTTTGGAACGTGTTACGAAAGTTAGGAATGAGTTTGGACACAACTAACAGTTTAATTTACCATCTTTCATTAAGAAAGAAAAAAAAAACATGTAAAGGGTCTTTGAAGTCCATATACAGTACGTTCACTTGATCTTTTTACAGCACTCAAATTGCCAAACCATGCCTTGCTTGTAGCTGGAGATGTTATGTTTAGCTTCATTTAAGCCTAATTAAAGCAGAACTAAGTAACTCTTGCTCCTAGAGGCCATAAGCGCCACTGCAGGTGTCGTAGCATGTTGCGTTTTTTTACTCATTAATTGCCCGTGAGAGTAAATACTACGCTGACAGAAAAGACAAAGGGAGAGAGGGATATTGTACATCCAATTACACAATGGAGATACTTTTTTTCACTCAAACTTGGCTGTAAATACTGCTAAAGTGGCGCTAGCCCGCAGTTAGCTTTACCCGTTAGCCTGTTAGCTTCTTCTTCGTGATTCCATTAGTGTGTATTGGTGACTCCGACCCGGAGGTAAGAAAGTTGCAAGCATTGTTTTCTGGCCAGAGACACCAGGGGGAGATGAAAGACCCCCCAATCATCCCATTAACACTTGTATTACCCCCAGAGGGACTACGGAAAGGATTTGCTAAGGTTAACAAGTGACTTGGTTCTTCTTTAAAAGGTGCATTATGCAACTTTTGATGTGGAAATAAAAGTTGATATTTGTGCATATTTGACCTTGTGGTGACCAAGCGGCTGTATGAGTGAGCAGCATTTACTCCATCACTGTGGTCTCCAGGATAAATGTTTGGTTAATTGAAGGTTTTCACTGCTGACGGATCCGCTCACAAGAAAACCTACAAAACAATTGTTCCTGGAGCCTCCTAGAGACCACCGTGATTGAAAGTTGATGCTGATTTTATAATGGACTTTGCGCACACATTTAAACGTATTCAAATATGTGCGCAAGCCAAAGGCAAATTTCTGCCATCACTGCATGGTAAACAATAACGTTATTCTATTCTATTCGAAAGTAAAGGCGCCATGTTCACCACCCACGCAGCCGCTGGGTCACTAGGTCAAAAACGCACAAATATCAACTTTTTTTTTTCTGCATAAAAAGTTGCATAACGCACCTTGAAGCTGAAATCTTTCACCGGACCCTGCAGGAATGTTGAAACATGAAATATCAATGCCGTGTGAAAACTGAGATCCTTGAAGTGTCCTTTCATCACGTCCATGTGTCGACAGAGTAAACACAAGCCAGAAGAGTACAAATAGTTAACTGGCCCGTGGAGGCTGTTGTTTCCGCTCCACGGCTCAGAGCTAATCACAGGCAGCGGAGCGATCACCTCACAGTGGTGCCTTGTCATTACAGGGATTTACTGAAGCAATGGCGGTGCGTTCACAGGCCCGTCTGATTGGAAGCAAGTGCTGTGTGTTTACATCAGACTCTGTTTGGTTGGCCTCGTATAGCCCCGCTGAGATGCACATCAGTCATCTGGCTTAAAGTGAGCTGTAAACTCACTGCAAAGACTTCAAGAAGATGCTCAGCTCATTACAGACAGCATATTCTAAGTGATAGTTGTGTCTCTATTTTGTATATTATTATACAGTTACATGAGCTACAGTGTAGAGCTAGACACAAGGTGGTGTTTCAGTGTTGTTTTTGGCAGCCCTCTTAGTTTTAGTCTCAGTCTTTTGGATGAAAATGCTTTTGTTTTAGTCAGTTTCATAAAAAAGCGTAAGTATTAGTATTTCAACTAATTATCTTCGATAAGCCGATAAGTGTTGGGAATTGGGATGAAGGCTGACAGGCTGTACTAAGCTGGTGACAGTCAGATTACGCCCCAATAGTCACTGGCAGAAGTGTCATTGTGAACATGACTTTTCCCAATAGTGGCCGCTCTCCTCGTCCTCTGATCATCGCTTTGAGATTTTTTATTAACAGCGCCGTCTGCACATTAGTTCATCGACATGCGTTCATACCGTTCTGTATTTAAAGAAGAACTAAGTAACTTGTTTACCTTGATAAATCCTTTTCGTTGTCCCTCTGGGGGTAATACAAGTGTTAATGGGATGATCGGGGGGTCTTTCATCTCCCCAGGTGTCTCTGGCCAGAAAACCACAATTGCAACTTTCCTGCCTCCGGGTCGTAGTCACCAATACACACTAATAGAATCACGAAGAAGAAGCTAACAGGCTAACGGGCAAAGCTAACTGCGGGCTAGCGCCACTTAAATAATATTTACAGCCAAGTTAGAGGTAAAAGAAAAAATATCTCCATTGTGTAATTGGATGTACAATATCCCTCTCTTCCTTTGTCTTTTCTGTCAGCGTAGTATTTACTCTCACGGACCCTTCTGCTTTAAACTGTCCTGAGAAAAGATCAAGTCCCTGTGACATCGCTGGCAGAAAACAACACTGGACAGTTTAAACTCCACTACCTCCTTTTTCACAGTTTGAAGACGGGAAACATCAGGTACCCAAAAACAACAACCCAAAACACGCACACAAAGTTGTCATCCCTGATTTATCTTTTCCAGTTTTCCTACTGAATTTCCAATACCTTGCAATAGTTTTGCGTACAGTCTGAAGCGCTAGTTAAAATATTTGAGTATTCGTGTAACATGTAATTGTTGTAGTTTTGCTCCATCCCGGTGCTCTGTTTGTGACTTGTGCCTCGGGGCCACCGTACTATCTTTCCTAAAGCATTTTATTTTTTCTTCAAATCTAATCTTCCAATAGATATGGAATCGCAAAATTGTGATAAGCTCAAGCTCAAAAGGATGTTACAGCAGCTTTCATGCTTTCCCGCTACCCAGAAAGTCTATATTTTATCGACAATGATACTGCACTTACCCAATATCCAAAGGTTTAATCTTATCTACAGCAGAAGAAATAAAAACATCTGTAATCAGCGTGTGTGTGGGCTTCCATACAGGCTCATTTTCTAAAACAAATATTGACTTTGGATGGTCTGTTTTTATTACCATACCTGTTACTCACCACAGCTGGCAAAGCTCATGAGCAGAAACCATTAAATGTGGAAACTTGTGAGGTTTGGAGAGCTGCCGATATCTATAACTCACTCACCGATCATATCTGGAGGCATTTCAGTGAATGGCATGAAGAAACTGCCTCATTAAGCCTACGAGTTAGCATTCTGTTATGGGGTTTTCAGGAGCCACCAACAAAAGGTGTTTCTTTGCTCTTCTAATTGGAACTTGGAACGGCTGGAACATTACAATTGTGATCCGGCAAAATGTAAAATAAATAAAGATGCAGCGACGAATAAAACAGGAATCTCCATTTGTTCAAACATAAAAGGAGGCTGCCGGGTCTGAAACCTCGTTGTTCGACTTGTGTGTTTTAATGAGAGGCAGGTTTGGTATTTTCCATATTAAACACTGAGGTGGAGCCGGTTGTTAGTGAAAGTCGCGGCGCTTTATGATGCACCGTTGGCCGTAACTGCAGGAATGTGTTTGAACTGTAAGCGTGCAGGTCTCAGCAGCACGAGCTAATGGTTTGGTTCAGATTCCTGCGTCATAACGGCTTCATCTGCGGCTGACATAAGTGCATAATGAGCTTGTTGTTTTGGGGTTGGTCATGTTGAAGTGTGGCTTGTGTTTCCACCTGTGCTTTTACTGTTAAATCAGCATGGTGTTGACAGGAAGATAGTGATTACAGTCAGGGATAGGGCTGGGAGTGTGACAATATATCGATTTTCCAATATATAATAATAATAATAATAATAATACAATTTATTTATATTGCACTTTACATTTCAAAGAAACCTCAAAGTGCTACAACAGGTAAATTAAAATCAGATAAAACCAAAATGAACATGACATAGTAAAACAAAGCAAGCACAAGAGCAAAAACAAACAAATAAATAAATGTGTTTTCAGGCCTTTTTTAAAGGCCTCAACACTCTGGAGAGCCCTCAGGGTCTCTGGCAGGGCGTTCCAGAGTCTAGGGGCAACTGCCTTAAAGGCCCTGTCTCCCATTGTGGAGAGCTTGGTCACGGGCTGGTGAAGAGTGTGGGTGGAAGTGGACCGTAAGCGCCTTGTGGTGGTGTGTGGGGTAACTAGCTCAGTGAGGTATGTCGGGGCTGTTCCATGGACACACTGGTATGTGAGGAGGCAGATTTTATAGTGGATTCTGTAATGGATGGGCAGCCAATGAAGGGACCGGAGGACAGGGGTGATGTGGTCATACTTGCGCCTCCTCGTCAGGATCCTGGCTGCACAGTTCTGGATGTGCTGGAGCTTCAGCAGACTCTTACCAGGGATCCTGACGAGGAGGGCATTGCAGTAGTCCAGCCTGGAGGAGACAAAGGTATGCACCAATTTTTCAGCATCTGTCTGTGAGAGGGAGGGGCGGAGTTTGGCAATATATCCCGATATTTTGCGGGACGATGCGATACCGATACTTTTGATGACGTCATGCGTATTAATGAGCGGCGTCATGCATATTAATGAGGCCAACAATGATATAGAATTCAGTCAGGACCAGCAGGGGGCAGCACTACAGTTTTAAGCACGTGGACCAAACACTGTCACATTACTTTTAATGATAGTTTTTATATTTATAAATAAGATTAATTTGGGGTTGATTTATTCCTTTTGAAATAGGACAGTGGTTTCTTGTTTATTTAACTGTAAATGAAGTCACTGACAGATCTATAGACCCAGTGTGTAAGTCAGGGATCATTTATAGACACAGAAAAAAAAAGTACAAAGCACATGAAAGGAAATGTAAATGATGAATAATATGTAGTATGTTACAAAAAAAGGTTACATGTAGCATTTTTTTTTTTAAATCGTGATGTATCGTAGGTTATTTTTGTGCAATATATCGATTATCGCAGTATCGGCGTATTGTGAGATAATCGTTATCGTGAGCCATGTATCGCGTATCGTATCGAATCGTGAGGTACCCAGAGGTTCCTACTAGCGTTAGATGATATCTGTATGGTATCGAAAACAAACGTTAGGTGCTACTGGTATCAAAAAGTATTGAAAGCAGGCACCAAAAAACATATTTTATCTTTAGAGACCATGACACAAGTTTAAAAGAAATAGTGTTTTATGGAATAAACATTTTTGTTCTGTTTTTCTAGTTCTAGACGACAGATATTTTGGTTCAGGTATCCGTATCGTAAACCAAGTAGCGGTACCAAAAAAATGTAGCGATACCCATCTTTAGTCAGGGATTACTGTCAGATGTAGGATTTGCCTGATCCAGGAAGTGTCTTTTGTACTTCTTAATTTGATCACAACCTCCTTCCTAATGCTCTCATATTTGTTTATTTGCTCGCTCCGATTTGTCTTGCGGTTTAGCAGCTTCACATGCTTTTGCTTTCTTTTATTTTCCACAATAGTGCAGTGATTCCCAAACTAAAGGTCCTAATGCTAAAAGCAGCACTTCAGGCTAACGGCAGCAAGCTAAAAGATGAAAGTCGGGGATGTAAGGTTATAGAGGGTTAGTGTTTGGAGCAGTTGCCATGACTGCAAAGCATTCGATGCGATCCCTGGCTGGAGGGCCATGGAGTAAAGGTAATGCTGCCCAGAACAAGAGGGACTTCCATCTGCAACTGCTTTGAAAGTCCGCCGCAGGTACTTTTTACCGAGGGAAAACTTCTGAGAACTGAAATGCACTCGGTATGCTCCTCTTGTTTCTTCCTCTGTGGCCACAACTGCCCTGGGACAGATTTGCTGAGACATGCCCAATAGCTCTTTCACTTTTCACATTTTCCCCTATTTCCCCATTGTCATGTTTTGACATTGGCGATAAACTCGATATTTAAATTTGCATATCTCCCAAACAGCAGTTTTGATATTACCTTGTAGACCAGTGGTTCTGACATTGTATTTGATGTATTGTTATTGAAAACAGCATACTTTAGTGAAATTAAGCCAAATATCAAAATACAGTTTCCAAACGTCATTAAACCAGATTTTAAATGTTATGCACCTTAGATTATTATAAATGCTCAATATATTTTACAGAGTTGTTGGTTAAGTGATTTCTAGGGTCGCGGCCTGAATAGTTTGGGAACACCTGTTGTAGACAATATATTGCCCACTTCTAATACCATATTTTCCAGACTATTAGTCGCTCTGGAGTATAAGTTGCACCAGCCTTGTTAACTACCTGGGCATGGAGGCGTAACTGCACTGTTGACAAGCCTCTCCCGGCAGCACGTTGTTCAAGCGCCCTTTTGCAAACTCGTTCCTCCAGCTGTGGCCATCTAGCTTTTAGCCCGTGATTAGCTTTTTTTGTTTTCGTCATTGCAGTAAGAGTAACGTCCGCTTTACGTCAGTCCCTCACAAGTTTCTCGCTCACTTCAAACTTTACAGTTTTTTTAATTTTCAGTGGTACACTAAGTGTGTGCTTTCTTTGTCATTGTACAACCGTACAGGAGTCGCAGATACTGGTACACAAGCCTAGAGCGCCCTCTAGTGGCTGTCAGTGTGAAAATAACAAACGTGAAATTATATATTTTGATATACAGTATAAGTTGCATCAGAATATAAGTCGAACCCCCAGCTAAACTATGAACAAGGTGTGACTTATTGTCCAGAAAATACGGTACTTAGATTCAGGTATAAAACTAAATACAGAGCTAAACACTGCAATCACCAAATGAATCTTTGGTGTTTAACACATGAATCACCATCAAAACAATACATTGTGTTCTGCCATAGATCAGGATATTTCACACTGCTCTTAAAGCTTAATCACAAAATGAGAAATACTTCCAAAGATACATCCTGTATTACTGTCACTCCTCAGGGGGTTAAACTATTTACTACTCACAGAGGAAAATATTTGCCATGTTGGTGATCGACTTGTCATTCTTAAGCTATTACTACAGACAGTCGGTAAATACAGTGAGCGATTACAAAGTGAACAGTGTTTCTGACTGGGATTCATCTATTAAAAAGCTATCACTAACATTTAATTTTTACTCCCGAACAGAATATTTGAAGACATTTTAAAGGTCTCTGGTGAGGATTTGATGGATGGCTGTTTACGTCTCACTCCAGTGATTGTTTGACGTCAGTGTGTCTGTGCGGTGGCTGGAAGAATCGGGCTCTTCTTTGTGGAGTTTGCATGTTCTCACCCGTTGATTTTGAAACATTTCTAATTACAATCTTCCTGACAACTACAATTATGATTAGATCAGCTTCAGAGTTCACAAAAATATATGGTAACACTTTATAAAACTACACCATATTTAGCCTTAATAAATGATGAGTTAAGTGTGACTAACACCAATGAATCAGTGAAGTATGTGAATAACTATATCATCATGAGTTAGGCATTAACTGTGGTGGTTAAGTAGTAATAATTAAGTGTTAGTTTTCTCCAGTTCGCCTTTACTCAAATGTAAAAGCATCTTTAAAAAAGCAAAAAAAGAGCGACAAAAGATTAATAAAAAAATGACAAAAGAAGCGATGAAAAAGTGATGCAACAAAAAAACATAAAATGACGACAACGCAAGGAAAATTATCTGTAAGTTTTGTAGATTTGGGTAAAGCTGAAATGGAGAAAACACACTTGGTTACAGCGGGGATTAAGAGGTTCACTAATGAATTGTTCATGTTGAATTAAGTGTTAATTCATCATTAATTAAGACTGAATAAGGTGTAGTTATTATAAAGTGTTACCACTCCCTATTCACTCTGCCCACTCCTGCCTCTTTTTGCCACAGATTGGCACGTCTGTTGTAATGACACTTCCGGTAGAGGGGGGGGGTGGGCTGCAGATGCAGGGGCGGAGCAGAGAAACTCAGGTTCTGGGGGAAGGGGGCCTCAACTATTAAACTGTTACATCTAAACTCAGTCATTTTAATCCTACACATATTATTGGTGTACTTTGGGGCATTATGGAGTTTAAATTTAATGAGCTACACCTCCTCCCCGTTTCTTTACTTTTTTTTGGAGGGGCTACCATCAAAAATTTCTGCTTAGGGCACCAAAATGGCGCGCTGCATGTCTAGAGATGACAGGGTCAACAGGGTTTGATGTTGATCTCATGGTCCCATGGAGACAAGCTCTTGTTGTTTGCAGAAGTCATTATGTGACTTACAGCCTCTGCATTTCATTAATTGATTTGATTGATTTTTGACTGAGGAGTCCCCCACATTGGAAACCTCTGTCCTAATCTGTGAATGGATGAATGTTTCCTTGATGAATGCTTTGACAAAAAATAGATGACGCATTGAAAGTAACAACGGGTCAAATGCTCTAATTTCACTTGAGGTACAATACATTTTACCTTATCCCAGCTTCCTGCTTTAAATTGGTTTGCATCCTCCCTCTTGCGTCACAAACGTAATTATCACACGCTAATACCCATTGACTGACTCACTTTTTACTGCCTGGCCTCACATCCGCACTCACTCAGCAAACTACTCAGAGCTTAGTCACTGCTGCGAACACAACTCCGCTCTGTTTCATGTCGGAAATCCTCGTAAACCCGCAGATAAGATGCGTCTGTGCGCGCTGGAAGTGGATGAAAGCGTGGGAAGCGCATCGGTCAAGTGTATTATTTACTCGCGCTCGCAAAACAAAGAGTGTGTTTCCAATCAGCCGGCGAAGGGCTCTTTGCAGGAGTCTCCTCTCAATCCCAGCGCGCACCGGAGAAACAAGATGCCTTTGTTCCCTGGCCTGGCACAAGCCGGCGTCACGGGAGAAGTCGGTGTCCGCTAGTCTGACCCGCATTTGCATGTAATGTTGAACAAATGTCTTGGGAAACAGTGAAGAATGCGGAGAGTAGAGACTTGTGCCTGTAAAAGGGCCAAGTCTATGATTGTATTTGAGCCTTGTGCGCCTGTATACTGAAGTGTTGTCATGTTATATCACCTACAGTGCTTAACATAGTTGGTTTCTCTCTCTTTCACTTTTTATTTTCATCACTGTGAAGTGTGAGGTTCAAGGGGAAATTTGTTAATGATCTTTTAATGATCATTGCGTTACATGAGGCCCATTGTTTGTGTAATGTGTAATGTGAGTAAAAGTTGAGTAAAAAGCAGTGTTAAACGTTTAAACACTATTGTTTAAACCCCGCTTTAACCAAGTGCATTTTCTCCTGGGTAATGGCTCATTTCAAAGCTACAAAATTGATCAAAACTGATCTTTTTCCTCGCGTTGTTTACGTCACTTTTTTTTGAAACTTTAAAACTTTTTTTATCACTTTTTCATTGCGTTTTTGTTGCGTTCGTGTCACTTTTTTGTCTCGTTACTGTCTCTTGTTTGTTGCGTTTTCATCATCATTTTTGTCTTGTTTTTATCGCTGTTTTGACACTTGTTGCAAGTGTGGTTTTCTGGCCAGAGACACCAGGGGGAGATGAAAGATGGGATGACTGGGGGGCAATCATCACATTAACACTTGCGCTGTAAAAGATCTGTGATTGGAATAAACAGCATAAGATGTCTGGATAAATATTAATTTTCATTATTTTATTCATTTATTTCAGGCAATGGGCAACAAAAAAAGAAAGAATATACAGTATGTAAACAAGATGATCCATTTCTACCTGTGGGAAGAAGATAACTTATTTAATCCCACCCCCAGTTCCCCATTCAGAGCTTAATACATTCAGCTTCACTGTTACTTTGTTCAAGGATTATTATACAAATGTTATATCATGGTGGCATTACCACAAGTAACAATAATTATTACACTGTAACAAAATGTATACCAACAATGTAAGGAGAATGAACAATACCAACAATGGTAATGGACCAGTAATGGTATAAGACAAATTATACCAACGATGGTAAAGAAACATTGAGCCCTATGAGACAACAGCAATTTAAATTAAAGACCCTCATCTCTATATTTTGACCAGACCCAATGTTTATATAACAGTTTAAATCGATGGACAGTTTAATAATAATAATAATAATGCATTAGTCTTATATAGCGCTTTTCCAGACGCTCAAAGTCGCTTTTACAATTTCTTGCATTATTCATTCACTCCATACTTGGTGATGATAAGCGAGGCAACCAGTCTGCCACATCAGCCACCACCACCGACCACTCACAAACACACTACATTTGCCAGGCTTCCTGGTGTTCCCAAATGGTCTCCCATCCAAGTCCTGCCAGGCCCTTCCCTGCTTAACTTCCGAGGTCTGACGGGATCGGGCATAGCAAAGGCAGTATGGCATTGTTGTGTTGTAAGTCCAGTTTGTTCCAGAGTTTCACTCCACATACAGACACACAGAAACGTTTACGAGTGTTTTGAGCTCTCGGCAATGAAAAATATCCAAAACCTATCAAGTCATAAGCTCTTGCTGTACTATATTTTACAAGATCATCAAATTTTAACAACTTTGACTGCATAAACAGATTATGAGTATGGTCTAGGACAGTGGTTCCCAAAGTGGGGGTCGGGACCCCTCAGGGGGTCACGAGGCCTAAAGTGGGGGTCCCCAGATGATTTCAAGATGAAACAAAAAGAAAAATGCTACTGTTTTTAGCATATTTTTGAGTGTAAAACAGCCTATAATTAGTGAAATCCATTATTATTCAAAATAAACAGTATAATACATATTAACTTGATGTTTTTCTGGCCTAAAGTCGCATAAGAGGCAATAACTTTATGCAATGGGGGTCCCGAGATGTATATGTGTCAATTTTTGGGGTCCCAGCCAAAAAAGTTTGGGAACCCCTGGTCTAGGAAACCAACCTTGTGAATGATCTGCATTGCTCTTTTCTGTATTAGGATTAATTGTGTTCTTGTAAGTATTTCCCCACACTTCAACGCAATACGTAAGGTATGGGAGTACCAAGGTGCAGTATAGATTACGGAGTGCATTTTCATCAAGGTATAATTTTGCTTTATTTATAATTGAAAGGCTTTTTGAGATTTTTGTTTTGATGTGTCTGACATGGGGTTTCCATGACAATTTACTATAAATTATTACGCCCAAAAATGTAATCTCACTTACGATTTCAACCTGGGTACCATCAATACTTATTTTCTGTTCAGACATTGTATTGCAATTACCAAACATCATTATCTTGGTTTTGTTTATATTCAAGGATAATTTATTTGTGTCCACTTTTTTATTATATTTAGTTCCCTGTTTACCGTATTTACGAGGTCATTATAATCATCACTACAGTAGAATATATTAGTGTCGTCTGCAAATAGTATGAGTTTCCGATCTTATACACATTAAACAGTTTTGGCCCCAACACTGACCCCTGGGGGACGCCACAAGCAACACCAAGAGTATCTGATAAATACTGACACATTTTTACAAACTGTACTCTCCCTGTTAAATAACGTTTTAACCAATCCCCAGCCAGCCCCCTAATTCCATATCTTTCCATCTTATTTAGTAGGATTGAGTGATTAATCATATCAAAGGTTTTTTTTTAGATCAATAAAGATACCAACTGCATACTGTTTTTGCTCCAGTGCATTAGTAATTTCTTCAATAGCTTCAGTTATTGCCATTGAGGTAGTTCTTTTGGACCTAAAACCATACTTACTGAATCATCTATTTGTCGACCATTCACCAAAACATCTGGTAAATTAACAACAGCAGCCATTACTCCAATAGCAACAGTGGTATAATCTAATTTGCATAGTGCTTTTCACATGATACAAGTCACCCAAAGCGCTTCATAAGGAACTTTTTCTACTACTATCTACTTTTCCAAAAATGATTTTCAGCAACCATTGATTACATGTTGACAAGCCAACCAAGGAAAAAGTGGACTCTATGTGGAATAAAGTATGAAATATTACAAAGAAAGATTAAAGAGGGGGTATTATGCTTTTTTCAATCACATAGCACCAGTCTATAGCATACTACAATGACGACGTAACCTTCTGTTGGTCTGTATATGCAGTAAATTAAAATAACTGCCTTGAATAAAATTGCTCTCTCAAAATGGCTGTACTGAACGTCTTGAAATAGGCCTCTGTCTCTTTAAGAAGCTTTCCGACACGCCCCCTTCAGCACACTGCTGTGGCATTTAAACAACAACACTGTGCGGGGAGGGGGCTCTGCTGAGCTGAGGAGCAGTGGTTGGTGGCTTGGCTGGTGACGAAAGGTCCAGAGGCGTCTCCAGGAGGTGGGGGCGTTCCTAGGAGGACTGAGGCATAGCTACACCTAAAATGGCTGCCGTCTAAGTTTTTACTGATTACTCAAAAATATGTGAATGAGCCAAGGCAACACTCCAGGCATGTGTTTAATGAGGGAATGACATAATAACATGATATAAAGCTTGAAAAAGTCGATTTTACATAATACCCCCCTTTAAGCAAATTAAGCATCTGAGTTACGCCTCATTTAACATCCTTTACTGCATATTTGCTTTCAGTGGTGAACCAGGATGGACAGCCTCTGATTGAAGGGAAGCTGAAGGAGAAGCAGATCAGATGGAGGTTCATCAAGCGCTGGAAGACGCGCTATTTCACTCTGGCCGGAAACCAGCTGCTCTTCCGCAAAGGAGGCAAATCTGTAAGTTGGGAAGACAGAGACAAATGAGTCCCATGAGATCAAAGGTCGACTGAATGGATCCACTTTGGTGACCAGGCCTTGGCAGGAAGAGACACTTACGGGCAGAGAGAATGATAGACACATCTAAGGGGACACTATGTATCTCCCTCAGGGTCTAGAAATTGGTCGTACTTAATGAAGCAGTTCCTAAGCTGAGATAGATGAGGGGACGAACCGGGCAAAATTTAGCTTTTAATCCTTCATCAAAAACATACCTGTATTTAGCTTTATTCACACACGTTTGAGGATTCCTGTTTACTTTGTTCGTTTCTTTTTGCTACAAGAAAGTGCTTCGATCTGAATTTTATGGATTTTGTTGTGCAGTAGATACTGTAGAACCCAGAAGTGTCCTCCCCATGGGCACCCACTCAAATCTTTGTGCACCCTGGCGAATTTTCCCTAATTACAAAAAGTTTCAATAGATTAACCTGTATAACACAAGCCATCACTTCCTTTTCTGTGAACATGTGAGCGTGGGGCGATCTATTACATTATTACACATGCGGCATCAGTGTTGCTCTACTCATTTAGCTCTATAGGTAGAGCGCCTGGCTTATAAGCACGAGTTTGTGAGATCGATTCTGACCCCGTCTTTTTTCTTCTTTTTTTGGACTGGACCCGATCTGAGCTCTTCAGCACTCAATCATCTTATCTTGGTTGATTCTAGGGCTGTCACTATAATTACTATATCGGCTTATCGTTCAATAAAAGACAGACAAAATATACATTTTTGGGCTCAACATTTATTGTCAGTACATTTATTAGCATTTCCCCCCCCACATTTTTCTTATTTAATACTTTTTTTTACCCAAAGTAAGCAGTGTCTCAATGTAGTTCATGTTCATTGTGGGATATTTTAAGATTAAAGGGACTAGACGGAGTTTAAAGATGTTAAAATTATGTATTTTCCACCCCCTTCATGCTCCATCAATGTCCTAATGTGTAGAATGAGCCCAGACCTGTTCACCACAACTGCCTCTAAAATCCTTCACTGTCACTCAAAAAGGTGTTAATATAGAAACATGTATGCGTAAGATCCGAGGTGGCAGTAGCGAGTATAAAAATGTAAACTTCCATCTAGTCCCTTTAAGTACTTTTGGAACAGCGCTAAATGGGCATTTTTAAGCTTTAGAGTTAGTTTCTGTTGAACTGTCAGGTCTTCAATAATATTGTTTATGGCGATATTTCCTATATATCAAACTGTTATCGTGACAGGCCTATTGATTCCTCTTTCTGCCAGTGAAGGACGCTCCAAGCAACATATAAGATGCTCAAAACTAAGAGCAGTCTTTACTCATACTTTGCTTTTTGAATTATAAAACGTGAAATATCAGTGAGTCACACTTGATACATGATATGTCCACTTCAAAACTCTTCAAACTTACACAATGCTTAGACCTAACTTGGGACCGCACTGCCCCTTGTCTGTCCTTTAAAAACTGCTCCTCAGTAAAACTATCTCTGTTGCAACAACAGTGAAACTAGTGGAAATGCAATGTCATCTGGAGAATCCGTGGTGAGCTGAGGCCGGTCTGTGTGGGGGACTCCCAAGGCCAGTGCATGAGTCACCCTCCCCACCACAATAAGGCGAAACAGATCCCATTTACAATTACACAAGTAGAAACACAAGGACAATGCCCGAAGAGTGGATTTTTCTATTATCTTCATTTTTACTACCAAACAATAGCCTTTTTTTGTGTGCAGAAGCCACAAGTTGAATACCTCCCGAGTCACAACACTGGCAGCTTGTTTAGAAATGTTTTTGTGTGCGATGGCCAACTTCTCCCAGCGGCGGGTTGAGCAGGGAAAATATTCACTCAAGCGAGAGTGATGATTCTTAAAATTGAGTGTTGACCCAAATACTGTAGCTGTACTGTACTCAACTGTACTCAACTAAGACAAAAAAGGTATTTGGTGAAAATACCTGCACTCTGTAACTGGACGTAAAAGTCTGATTCATGTTATAGTGTTGCATATGAATTAAAATGATGTGAAATTTTCACAGTATACAAATAGCCCATATATGGTCATGTTCAAGCAGCCAGTGGGGGAAAACAAAGAGGAAAAAACGTTCTCCTTTTTCTCTACCATTACTTTAAAGGTCCTATATCATGCAAAATTGACTTTTTGGAGTTTTTCAGTAAGTAGGTAAGTAACTTAGTAAGTGCTTTATTGTCATTGTACAAGCGTAAAACGAAATAGTGTTCAGGTGTTAGTCCTGAGCTGCTGCGGCTGAGCCGCGCTGCCACTGTGTCAACCTGACCCGCATGACCTTGGAGGTCGGGGAAACTGTAGCACTCGGAAGAAACCTGGCTGGCTGCCCTCTGTCTCCTCTGATCCCCTGAAAGGGTGCAGCACCTCCTGGGTTTGTCCCTGTTTCAGAGCGTCGTGTCCTGCACTGGTCAGCTCCACCTCCTCCTTCCTCTTCCTCCTGCACAGCTCCCTCCGCTCCACAACAGTCTTTCATGATCTTCTCGTTGTTTGCCACTTCCTTGTTTCCTGTAGCTCCTCTTGTGACGCCTCGACTGTGCTGCAGGTGTGGGGGCTCTTGGTGCCTCTTCAGTGTTTCAGAAGAAGAAATGTGTAGGTCTTAAATGGGTTTAGCTGATAAGCTAGCATTTTGTTTACCTTTAAAAAGCTGCTTTCTTCAGGAGCATTTTAGACTCTCAAAGTAAACAAATCCACCAAACCTCCACAAAAACACGGCAAAGACGTACAAAAGTATCCAGAAAAACAATGTGGAACACAGAAACCACAAATGAAGTTCGCAGAAAAAGCCAAAAAACTCACTCACTGCACAAGGAGAGAGGGAGGTCACTTCCTGTTTTCACGTCGCCATGTTGTTTTGCTATTTCCTTCTCAAAAACACCCCCAGAGTGTTTTTTGGCTTCATTCACACAGTTCTAAGCAATCCTCCTGAATCCTGCTCTCTGAGCAGCTGCTCCGCCCTCTCCTGGAAAACGACACTTGTGTTGTGACACTCTGACGTGTCAAACAGGCAGGGCCAGACCTCTGTAATGTAATGCCTT
Source organism: Neogobius melanostomus (assembly GCA_007210695.1). Lineage (NCBI taxonomy): Eukaryota > Metazoa > Chordata > Actinopteri > Gobiiformes > Gobiidae > Neogobius > Neogobius melanostomus. Next base: position 1,823,732 of record VHKM01000107.1, read on the forward strand.
ACGGCCTGATTTTAATTTATTAAACAGCTTTTTCATTATTGCTGTTGTAAGAAAGAAAAAAAAAAGAAGAAAGATAAGAAAGTTCCCGACGCGTCTGTGCTGTCTCGGGAGAGTAAACGAACGCACCCCAGGAGGATCCGAACAGAAGTCATGTTTTTGAAGACTGAGCTCTTTCTAACCTACTCTGGACACGCCTGTTCTTTTTCTTACCCAACGATAATGTCACGGATGCGCGTTTGGCTACGAGAGGAACAGGACTATTCAACCTTCCTAAAGAAGAGTGCACTCGCCAGAAGTTGGAATTTCTTTCCGGGATTCAGCTACTATATCAACCAACCTGATGGATGCTTGGTGAACCTTGGCCAGAATCAAAGTGGATTAACTTTTATAACCAACGCGAGGGCCATAACGTAAACACCCGATGATGGGAGGCCATGCTGAGCGGTGAGTCAATCAAAACGCATGTTAGCGTGTGTGTTAGCGTGTGTGTTAGCCATTTATGAAACTGTGTTGCACATGTCAACTCCTTATAACTGCATTATGTGAAGTAACTTCACTTTTTGCAGCGATGTTTATATTTATAATACTGTGAATGTGGAATGAGCGGAGAGAGGGGCGGAGTTAACTGAATCGAAGCGTCTTGTCTTCTGGGTAGGGAAAATACCCCCAGAAAATACTTATATTTCTCTCAAAAATGAGTACTCCATAGTGATAGAGGTACAATATATCATATAAATGCCTATAGTTTACTTTAGAATGGCTAAAATAGCATGATACAGATCCTTTAACAAATGCTGAATTATGAATATGTTTCTCTACTAAATAAAGATACAGAGACATGGAGCAAAGTGATTCAACAGTCCGTTAATACTTATAATACTTAATAAAATGGACAATGCTAACCAAGAAACTACGTTAGCTTCATGCTACATATGCTAACATTAGCAGCGAGTGACGTTTTTCGCTTCTACCGAACATTTTACTGTGGAAAACATCTATTTTGACCCGATTTTGGATTGACTTTATTGGTGTGTGGTAAATATGTTTATAGTCCACATACTTGCCAACTCACACGGAAGACTCACGATTATTAACCCTATCTCCCGTGATGCTCCCGGTCAGTCTTTTCTCCCGCTAATCTCCCGAGTTTACAGTGAAGTAAGATTGGATGGATAGATGCAAAACACTTCACCCTACTTGCCTCCAGTGTCTGCGTACATTGGTGTATGAATAAGAGTGTGAATGGGTGACTGGTTCCTTGCTGGGCCTGATGAAGGTAGAAAAGCGCTATATAAGTTGAGTCCATTTACCATATTTTCATAGGTCAATGTAAGGCTTTAAATTACTCATTTATTCAGTGAGTAAAAAGTAAAACAAATGGTGTAAAATCTACTTAAAATAGCACAAATACTTCTAATTCAAGTTCATGTATACTGCAGTACTATACCACCTCTGACTACAACAGAGTGTATGGTTCCAGGGATTACATATGATAATAGGACAGCTTGTCTTTTGTTTCTCGAGCGCCGCTTTGTTGTGCCCTAACCAAATGTTCCCCTTTAACTGAGACCAGACGTACAGCGCTAAACAAAGACCAGATTCTGACCGCTTTTGGCATAGGCCTCTTATGGGAAAGGGGGAATAGGAGCGATTTTACATGCTGTTTATTTACGTGGGAGAACAAACAAGCCGGTAGAACGCGAATCAATCACAGAAGAGGTACGTTTTTGTCAAAGTTTGGCGTTCCGAAAAACAAAACAATGCTTTTAGTACAGGAGGAGTTTTTATAGATTTATAGAAGACGCACAGATGGACAACACTGGGAGGATGTGGTCAGTCATCGGAGTTCGAGTTATTGTTTTGTGGTTCCAGCGGCAAAAGTTGGAAACATGTGGTTGAAAAGTGTTCCCCAACCCTTTTAGTGTTGATTAGTAGACTGCAAGCTTTGTGCACTAGTTCAAGAACCCCAACACAGCAACTAAAACCAAAACATCTGTTGAGGTAGACATATGCATAGGTTTGAGTTTCGGCCACCACAGTACAGAGATTTTTTTTATACAAATGGGGCTTAAAAACATTATTTTGCAAACCTGAACCTTGGGATTTTTACGGTTTATAATATGAAGTAATGTCGCTTTAAGGTTTAGACAGTGGCTTTAAAACACAGTGGCCAGGGCTGGTGAGGAGTTTGCCAGGAGCTCCCCCTGCAGGCAGCAATGGGAATGAGTAACAACAAGCTTTCTTTGGATTATGTGCTTTAACAATGTGGAGGAAAGTAGAAGAAACTATAAGGAGAAACAACCGAAGTGAACAGGATGCTCTATGCACACGACTCGCAAGTGACATGTGAGCCCGAGTACGATCTCCAGAGCTCAGGGTGCTTCCTCTCTCGCTATTTTCCCAATAAGGATTAACGATGTCTTGCACAAATCAATGAATAGTTCAATAAAACATCACAGACAGTGAGATACTGATGGGAAGTCACTGGTTACGTGTTAAAAACATTACTTTGGATGTAAATACTTGACGCAGGTAAGGTCATTGAGGTAGGACTTTTATCTTTTAATGGCGAGTATCAAGAAACAACACCACAAACATTAAACAACTAAAAGGTATTTATACTAAAGACAATTATTTTTTGAGCGGCTTGTTCAAAGTCTTGGTGCTACTTACATTTTTATTAAAGCCCAGTGCACACCGAGACGCTTTGGCGGGCGGCAAAAGAGCCTTCTGCCGCGGAGACAGAGAAACCATCGTCAGGGCTCAGGCTTCAGGGGAAGCATGTTAAACTCATGTCTGTCGCCAACTTGCTATTAATCTAAAAAAAAAGAGCCACGTTTGCTCTCTCTCTCTGCAACACAGACATATACGTGTCTTCTTTTATTCATGATAAATGTATAAATCACGTGTTAAAAGCCCCGCACGGTTTGAGAAACGCCTCTGAAGTGCCGTGACGCGACGCGCTCCAGTGTGTGTTGAAATCCCATATGGGCGCACTGCGTTCTGGTGTGCGTTGGGCTTAAAGAGGGGGTATTATGCTTTTTTCAATCACATAGCACCAGTCTATAGCATACAACAATGATGACATAACCTTCTGTTGGTCTGTATATGCAGTAAATTAAAATAACTGCCTTGAATAAAATTGCTGTCTCAAAATGGCTGTACTGAACGTCTTGAAATAGGCCTCTGTCTCTTTAAGAAGCTTTCCGACACGCCCCCTTCAGCACACTGCTGTGGCATCTAAACAACACTACTGTGTGGGGAGGGGGCTCTGCTGAGCTGAGGAGCAGTGGTTGGTGGCTTGGCTGGTGACGAAAGGTCCAGAGGCGTCTCCAGGAGGTGGGGGCGTTCCTAGGAGGACTGAGGCATAGCTACACCTAAAATGGCTGCCGTCTAAGTTTTTACTGATTACTCAAAAATATGTGAATGAGCCAAGGCAACACTCCAGGCATGTGTTTAATGAGGGAATGACATAATAACATGATGTAAAGCTTGAAAAAGTCGATTTTACATAATACCCCCTCTTTAAGTGTTAGCCGTAATGAACATGAAAGTTTCCTCCAGTGAATTCTTTACTCCTGACGCAATGTTTTTAACATGATGCTGTGACTGTCCATCAATAACTCACTGCCTGCCATGTAATTTTGAGCTATTTATTTTTTTGGACAAGATACCGTTACAAACTCATAGGAAAATAACAGGACAGGAAGAGCAGAGCCTCCTGAAGATCTTCTCAGAAGTCATGTGACACTCGCGTCCATATAGCCCATTACTCAAAACTACGCAAATGACGTGATATACCAATCCAGGTTATGTTTTGAACGTCACAACATGGTTTCCAGCTCAAAAAATTGATTTTGCCTGATAGATCTACTTTAAACGGAAAATACAACCTTTCATTTTTAGTAAACGGCATGCAAACAAATCAATGGAGCTGATAAATGCAGCTTGAGAGTGCAGTCCCGCTCAGAAAAGGTTTGGTGATGGAATGCAGAGGACATTATTACATCTGTTACACAAGATAATCCAGGAAATAGAAATCTTTGAGCTTATTTATCTATTACTTTTTAAATCTGGAATAATTACAAGTGCTCCCTGCCAAGTGCTTGCGACCTCCAGAGGTCCCTGCACCCTGAAACACTTTTCCGCACAACCGAATGCATGTCTCACATAAATGACTGACCGCTCAAAAGCCTTATTTGTGGGCAGAACCCAGATGTGGCGATGAAGGCTTTCACTGTAATGCCCCCGGGGAGTGACAGGATAGAGCTGTTCTTTTAGTGAGGAGTTCAGACAAAGGTAACACTGGAGAAAAAGCATTGAAATGATACATTAGATATCATAAGTGCCTGTGGGGGATCATGTATAGGTTACTTGGCACATGGAAGTAGTCGCTTTGCCAACACTACAATCAGGAGGACTTTAGATGAACAAAGGAAAAGCTCTAGTGCTTAGACCCTGGCAAGTAGAGAGGTCAGCGAAGTGATGGAGATAATATGGATTAGTTTCAGAAGACATATCACAACTGCTAAATAGTATAGTTTACATGGGAAAACAGCACTGCCAACCTGGCAACCCTTGGGGAAGAAGATGGAGAGGCTGATGGTTCTGCTGCTGCGGTGAAGATGGGGTGGAGGTTTGAAGATGCTTGCAGTAGTTGATGGGAGAAAGATAGAATAAAGTGAGAAATTACACCAAGTAAAAACCATTTGACTCATACAGTAAAAAGTTCAATTGCAAAAGTAGATGACCTGTGAAACTGAAGTTGTGTGAATTTGATTAAAGAGGGGGTATTATGCTTTTTTCAATCACATAGCACCAGTCTATAGCATACTACAATGATGACGTAACCTTCTGTTGGTCTGTATATGCAGTAAATTAAAATAACTGCCTTGAATAAAATTGCTCTCTCAAAATGGCTGTACTGAACGTCTTGAAATAGGCCTCTGTCTCTTTAAGAAGCTTTCCGACACGCCCCCTTCAGCACACTGCTGTGGCATTTAAACAACAACACTGTGCGGGGAGGGGGCTCTGCTGAGCTGAGGAGCAGTGGTTGGTGGCTTGGCTGGTGACGAAAGGTCCAGAGGCGTCTCCAGGAGGTGGGGGCGTTCCTAGGAGGACTGAGGCATAGCTACACCTAAAATGGCTGCCGTCTAAGTTTATACTGATTACTCAAAAATATGTGAATGAGCCAATGCAACACTCCAGGCATGTGTTTAATGAGGGAATGACATAATAACATGATATAAAGCTTGAAAAAGTCGATTTTACATAATACCCCCTCTTTAAGAAGAAGTGACTTGAAGGCACTATACCTGACTTTTTTGTAGTCGTGGAACAAATGTTGTTTTGTCCTCCATTAGTATATTGTTAACTCAGAGATTTGTGGGAAATACACTGTCCATCTAATTACAAAGCATTTGTATCAATGTCATGAAGTCTCAGGCGAGTTTTCTAGCATTTCTGTGACAATGACCCTAAAAAGTGAACCTGCAAGTTCTGAAATGTGCCTATAAAGTTTTCCCTGTGAAGAATTGGGATATTACAAAAATGTTTAAAAGGTTAGGAATGAGTTTGGACCACAACTAACATATTCATTTAGAGGCTTTCTCTTTCATTGTTTCCAATAAAAAAATATAAAAATCAGGTACAGGGCATTTAATATTTTTATGGCACTGAAACAGACAGTAAAACATTTTCTCTATAGCAGTGGTTCTCAACTGGTGGGTCGGGACTCGGGACCCAAAAGTGGATCCATTTGGTTTGTGGGCCTTTCCCAGGGAACATTTAAATATTAACATTTGTCAACTGAAAAAGTACAAAACTCTGCTTGTGTTTGCCAGGCTTGTTTAATGCTTGAAGAAACAATAGAAGCACTAATTTACATTAACATAACAGGTTAAAAGAAAAGCGTATAATAAATACTTTTCTTTGTGTTGCGATGGTGGGTCCCAGAGCCTTTTTTCCTATACGCAAACTACACAAGGTGCGTAGGGCCCCCGCAGCCGCAAGGGCCCCGCATCTCAGTCAAACTACAGTGTTGCTTCACTGATTAATCAACGCGTTGTTACGGGACAGCGCTCACTCACTCTCCGCCTACTTTGCCACATACAATACCAAAACACAGCAGTCTGCTGAAGTGGATGAGCAGGAGAGACCTACCGTCTTCTCCCCGTCACTCCCAAGGTGCGAGTGCTTCTTCCCTTTGCGTCCCCGCTTGTCTGTCTGTCTCCCGGTGCTCGCTTGGCCTCCTGCGCGCCTGCATGTCCTTGTGTCCCGGGCGCTGCTCTCATGTTGTCTCTGCATGGACTCGGGGCTGCATCGCCACACACTCATTTAAACTCTTCTTATTGTGTCTAGCGGAGTGTCGGGACAGCAGTTTTGCGAATAGACGAGAGTAAAGTCGTTCTACGTGGAAGAGGAGTTGAATCCACACAGTTCTCAAGAGCACAGTTACTTACAGTAACTCTGGTTCTGTGAATGTGCACAGTCTAAAATGAACTGGGCTACTCACAGGCTAATTCTCAGCGGTAAGACGGAAATAACCGTCAGGTGCAGGTTTCAGTTAGTTTTAAATCAGCGGTTCCCAAACTGTGGGTCAGGAACCAGAGGTGAGAGAATGTGACCATTTGCCATTTACCATTTTAAAAAGTGGGGAAATAGACTAGTAGTATTCCTGAAGTCTCACAGTGGCTAAGTGTTAGTGGTTCTCACACAGAGAGGCAAGGCCTGAATTGAGGTCATTATGTTCCACTACTGCACAGTGGAACTGTTTTCGACCATCTTTTTTGGAAGTGCTCATTTACAAAAAAGTTTTGGAAAGATTGCTTACAATTTATAATACATAATATTGACTCTGGATTCTTGTTAAAGTACGAACATATTATTTTTGGTTTTCATTCAAAACATATAACTGAAAGCAAAAAAAATGTTAATTAACTTTATTATATTTTGCAACATAGCACATATGAAAATTGTTTATCTCTAAATATTTTTGACATTTCAGGATTTTTATTTTTTTGTATTCACTGTAATTTGTGCTCTATGTACATCCCCTGGCATTCTCATGTTCTCAACTTATACCTGTTCGCAAGTTTTTCAATAAAAAAAAAAAGGAACTGTTTTCGACCGTAAACAGGTTCGCTCTTCGTCGAATAGCCATGGGATGCGTAGGTACTGTAGGGCCCCCGTGTGGATTGTTGCTTGGGGTCCCAGAAGGTCCCAAAGCCGTGGCGCTTGAGAACCACTGCTCTACGGCACGTAACTGTTTTCAGACTAGGACTCTTCAACTGTGTTTTATATATTTTCACAGAAAGATGAGATGGAAGACATTCCCATTGAGCTGAGCAAGGTCCAGAGCGTCAAGGTAATGGCAAACTGGTTTAATATCGAAGCCTGTTTTTCAATGTTCTCAATGTTCTCTTGTTCTACGTGGGGTTTTACTAATACCATCCGGGAAACGCTCATCATACCACTGCAGTCATACATAGTGCCAAACCACACATTTCCAAAACAGCTTCTCTACTTACCAAACCTCTTGAGCCGTTTGAAAAATATCGAATCTAATCTCATTTGTGGAATTTTTTACCGCTGGATTTCTGTCAGAAAGTCTTAGCTGTGTGTTACATTCTCTGGGACTTGAGTAGCATTGACTTTAGACATAAATAAAGCCACACTGCGGAACATTCCTGGTCATTATCATGTATTATTGTTTTTTTTAATTCATTTATAGTATATCTTACATGAAATATGCTCAGGTTATTTGCACTTGTGGTGTTAAAACCTGAACTGCTAATTTAAAACATTTTATGGATGTTTCATATATTTACTGTTGTCCTTAAGGTGGTGGCGAGGAAGCGTCGGGACAGGGGCCTGCCGCGGGCCTTCGAGATCTTCACCGACAGCAAGACGTACGTGCTCAAGGCCCAGGACGAGAAACACGCCGAGGAGTGGCTGCAGTGCATCAACGTGGCCGTGGCCCAGGCACGAGAGAAGGAGAGCCGCGAAGCCACCACTTACCTCTGAGCCTCCGGAGATCAGTCAGCAACTCTAGACCGGAGTCCCAGCATGAGGAGGGCTGCACAATATGAGAAGGATGTGTGGTCTTTAGTAACAATGGCGCTCAGTCTTGTGACAGGACAAAAGGTGGTTTGAATGCACGCTGTCGTTGCGTCCTTGTGCAAGACACTTCACCCCCTCTCCCTCCAGTGTCTGACACTGGTGTATGAATGAGAGAGTGATTTGGTGAGTGGTGTTTTAATGTAAAGCTCTTGAGTGCCTAATGTAGGTAGAAAAGCACTATATAACTGACGATGACCATTTTTCTACCAATGAAAATCTGCCATGTTGTGGAGAACCAGCAAACACTGGGCCTCATTACTTTACGGTCAAATCAAATCAAATCAAACTATATTTATAAACCGCTGTTCATACAAAATGTAACACAAAGTGCTTTACAGTGCTTAAAGAGTACCCCACCCACAAACAAAAGTCAAAAATTGCCGCAAAAGAGGCGGTCTCTGAAGTTTGGGGGTGACATGCGGGGGGTGAGTGTGTGGGCCTTTGCATTGGCACAATCACAGCAGACAGATTACGTGGGAGGGACTTGGTTATAAACCACAGGTACAGGGGCAGGACAATGGGCAGCACCTGATGACGATGTGTGGAGCTGGTGCGGCTTATGACGTTCTGTGGAGGCCGTGGACACGTCTCCAGCCAATCAGGAAATTCTAATTTAGTAGCAGAGTTTACCCTGAAGGGGGCGCAACCCATTTGTTTTAAGGCCAAAGTTAGGATTTGACACATGTTTGCGCTATAATGTCAGAATAATGTCAGGGACCAGTGGACAACACTATGGGACACCCATTGAGACAGTTTATCAGTAAAAAAAATGATTTGGTGTTTAGTTGCTCTTTAAAAATCATTCTAATCGTCCCCACCATCAAATATACGTAAATAACAACAACCCCACCTCCCCCCACCCGCACACACAGACACACAGACACATATACACACTGCCTTTGCTCTGTCAGACCTCGGAAGCTAAGCAGGGAAGGGCCTGGTCGATACTTGGATGGGAGACTGTTTGGGAACACCAGGAGGCCTGAAGGGTAGACTGATGGGAGTGAGGCTGCCAATCTGCACCTCCAGCCCCACCATCAAGCACTCACACACTGCATTGATACACAGGCAAAGTGGGTGAAGTGTCTTGCCCATGGACACAATGGTAGACTGCACCTGCAGAAACCAGGATTCAAACTGTCAACCTTTCAATTATAGGACGACTCGCTCTACCATCCGAGCCACTGGGGCGACAGTGCTCATTACAGTGATGTTCTAAACGGCAGATTCATTAACAGAAGAACATTTTCAGATAAGAACATAATGTGTGAATGCCAACAGTTTACATTAACAGTCAATGAATGAGGCCTAATGTCCACAGAATAATACAATAATAACACTACTGGCTTTCCCAAAAGCTTTTACGAGAATGGTAACTCCATGGGTTTATTATTATGAAATTTGTGGTTTTACCGACTCTATTGTGCAGCTCTGTTCATGCCAACACCACGGACCATCTTTATGTAACAGTTGCTCAATGAGGTCCAGCAATTGACGGCACAAGCGTTTCGCACGAGCCAAGGACCAAACAGCGCCATCGCCCTCCATGAAAAGACGCTGCAGCGCTGTGATGATGAAGCAACGTAGACAGAGGAGCCGAGCTCAGAGCAATAACAAGAGCTGTGTTGCCTCGGCGCAGGAAGGATGAATCTATAATGGGATACAGATGTCCCACAGCATCGATCGCATAAAAAAACATGAACCTCTGGTGTAAATTTTCTTTGACTACTATTTGTATTTTTTTTGTATTTGTCCTCATCCTTCAACCAGTGCCTCAGCTTGTTTTAGAAAGAGTAGATATATATTTTTGCCCTGCTGCTGGGTTTGGTTGTGATCTACAGCTGACTCCGCTCGTACTGAAGGAAATGAACAGGGGCACACACATTTCTCTATGCAGTAGCTCTCAGACTTTTCACACACTTAACCATCCATGTACAACCAGGCAGCGATGAAGGTCAAAGCAGGCTCGAAAAAGTGTGGAAAAATGTACCTAAATTGGACTAAGTTACATTTAACTTAGATACATTACTCAAGCATAAATTAAATGGTCACTACTTATAATGAAAAAAGATGGAATTGCGGATGACCCTGACTACTACCTGAAGACTAGCTAGGTTCAGCAACACTATGTGCCCAGAGAATGAGAACAGCTGAAGATCCTGAATGACCAGGTTATTCCATCAATGGATTTCTTCTTCCCTGATGGCGCGGGCATATTCCAAGTTGACAATAGCAAGAGTCATCGGGCTCATATTGTGAAAGTGGTTCAGTGAGACATCATTTTCACGCATGGATTGACCGCCACAGAGTCCAGATCTTAACTCCCTTTGAGAATCTTTCGGATGCGCTGGAGAAGGTTTTGCGCAGTGGTCACACTCTCCCATCATCAATACAAGATCTTGGTGAAAAATCATTGTAACACCGGATCTTTTGACATTAGAGAAGCTTATTGAAACGACGGCAAATGAATGTGTGCTGTAATCAAAGCTAAAGCCAGTCCAACGTGTGGCCTTTTATTTTGGGTCTGGCAGGGGAGAGTACATCGGGTAAGTCTGGGTCTTGCCAACTATTTATGGTAACACATTTGGTTGACTAAATGTTTTATAAATATAGTCGACTACATTTGCACAACACTTAGTTTCGTTCGACTAAAATAACATTTCTTTGTGGTGAAATATCTGGCTTCCATGACACATTAATGTTAGCCCACTGGAGCCCACGGTCCGCTCAGATTTCCCCCTCTTTTGCAATCGCGAACTACTCCAAAACCAGCTATTTTGGGGCTCGGGACACGTCTGAAGCAATCCATCCTGTGTTTTACGACAAGCTTAGTCATGGCCGGGACTTTGGATGTTGAGTTTCTGTAAAAACAGTGGGGTAAATTAGTGGTTTCCTTGCGGGGTTACAAATCTGCGCCAGTTTCAACATACTGAATCAAGACAATTGAGTGAAGAATTGTGTTTGGACAGACCGAGAACAGAGGTGTCTTATGAAGTTACTGCATGCAGGGCCGTTTCTACGTTTGTGGGGTGTCCTGTGCAAAGTTCTGCATAGAGAGAAACCTATTTGATACAATGAAGTCATGTATAGGTGCAAATGAGGGTGTGGGCCTATTCTACAGTAAATAAAAAGCAACTATAAATAAGTCATTTTTTGTTTGTAAAGTAAAGACTATAACTATAATTGTAAATTCCCAAAGTCTCTGCAGTCCTTATACACTGCCTGAGCAAACAAAAAGGTCACACACGCTAATATTTCGTTGGACCACCTTTAGCTTTGATTAAAGGGATATTTCAGGATTTTTGACATAGAGCCTCATTTCCTAGTTATCCAGAGTGTTGTTGATGTCTGGAGATATTTTTTTCTCAAATTCATGCAGTTCTTATATTTGAAGAGTCTAGTGGTGCTAGGCTAATGCTAGGCTAACACATTTCTATGGTATCAGTTAGCCTGCATTAAAAACAGTCTGACCCACTCCACAGTGCACCTGAGGTAAATCACTTATAACACCAGACTAACGATATAAATATCTGTGTTAATAGAATAATTTTAACCATTTTGCATTTAAAATAACTTATATTTGAGCAGCATCATCTTCGTGGCTGTAAGCTAACGCAGCGGCGGAGTGATCTGCGAGAAAATAGTCCCTCAAAATGCGATAATTCATGTGATAGAAGGTCAGTTATATTTAAAAAAATATTCTATTAACACAGACATTTATATGGTTAGTCTGGCGTTATAAGTGATTTACCTCAGGTGCACTGTGGAGTGGGTCAGACTGTTTTTAATGCAGACCATAGAAATGCGTTAGCCTAGCATTAGCCTAGCGCCACTAAGCTCTTCAAATATAAGAACTGCGTGAATTTAAGAAAAATATCTCCAGACATCAACAACAGTCTGGATAAGTAGGAAATGAGGCCCTATGTCAAAAATCCTGAGAAAAATCCTTTAAGGTTAAGGTGCATTATTTGTCATTATACAACAACTGTACAACGAAATTTGTCCTCTGCATTTGACCCATCCTTCGATGCCGCTGGGACGACCCGTAAGGATCAGTGGGCCGTACCACGTCCGGGGACCCATCTCCAGATGTGGAGCCAGGCTGATGGTCAGTATCATCTGGCTAGAAGATTCACCTATTGTACATGTTTTTAGTGGTACGTATACGCAGACACGGGGAGAACATTCAGGTGGGAATTGAACGTGGGACCTTCTAGCTGTGAAGAACGAGCGCAGTGTGGCTTTTATTTTTCACCAAGATTTTGTATTGATGGGAGACTGTGACCACTGTGAACTGAGCCTTCTCCAGCACATCCCAAAGATTCTCAACGGGGCTAAGATCTGGACTCTGTGGCGGTGTGATGTCTCGTGCCTCCAGAACCACTCTTTTACAATGTGAGCCCAATGAATCCTGCCTTTGACATCTGGGAATATGCCCGTGCCATCAGTGAAGAAGAAATCCATTGATTGATTGGAATAACCTGGTCATTCAGGATGTTCAGGTCGTCCGCTGGTCTCATTCTTTGTGCACATAGTGTTGCTGAACCGAGACCTGACCAACTGCAGCAGCCCCAGATCAGAACAGTTCAATCATGGATCAGGCAGTGTATGCAAAAACCGCTCTGACTGCATTTGAAATTCACGGTTGTTTAGTGAGTGTTTTGTCATCGTATGTGAAACTTATTGTCTTAAATATTAATACAGATGTGCTATTTGTGTATGTCTGGAGGCTAGCCGGAGCGGGCACAGGCCGCCTCTGGAATCAGCTTGGTCCACCCCATTCAGAGAGGCTAAGCTTCTATATGGAGCTCCACAGAAGTATTAATATCAATCAGAATCTCCGGGGGTGACCAAAGAGCGACCCTTAGACTTATTTTTGTTGGTCCTCAGTCTTCTTGCTGAGTTGGCACACATCGACAGAGATGGTACTTTAAAGCAGTACTAAGTAACGTGTTTATCTTAATAAATCCTTTCCGTAGTCCCTGTGGGGTAATACAAGTGTTAATGGGATGATTGGGGTCTTTCATCTCCCCCTGGTGTCTCTGGCCAGAAAACCATGCTTGCAACTTGACTGCCACCGGGGCGGAGCAAGCAATACACACTAATAGAATCACGGAAAAGAAGCTAACAGGCTAACGGGCAAAGCTAACTGCGGGATAGCGCCACTTTAAACAGTATTTACAGCCAGGTTTGAGTGAAAAAAAATATTCCCATTGTATAACTGGATGTACAACACCCTCTCCCTTCACCTTTTCTGTCGGCGTAGTATTTACTCTCCAAGACATTTAATAAGTTAAAAAATCGTAACTTGCTAAGACACCTGCAGTTGCGCTTATGGCCTCTAGGGGCAAGAGTTACTTAGTACTGCTTTAATGAAAATTTTATAATAGATTCACAACCCTGCCACATTCATCTTATAGCTTCTATAAGATGAATGGCTTCTTGCATCTGTCCAACATAAAGGACTTCATTTTGAATACTGAGACAGTCATTTGACCTCAGCTCGCATGTGCTAAGAGAGAAGACCTCAAACTTTGTGACAGTTTTTGTTTCCTGTGGATTGGTCCAGCCATTACAGAGATATAAACCATAAACCAAGTCCAAGATTCAGCATTTTGATCATTACCACAGCTACCACAATGTGAACGCAACCTCCTGGGGGTCAGTAACAAGCTCAGTAAAATTCTACTAATATGATATTACCCAACTAATAACAAACATGTGAAAATGTCATCTTTAAACCTTTGATTAAAGCCACAACATGGGCCAATTCCAGACATTTTGACCTCGCTCCAGACCGTCTCTTGAACGTCTACTCCTGTTTAACTTCTAATTTGTCATGAGCTTCATATTATAAACGGCTTCTGTCCTTTTGCCTGCTGCTGGTCTTCGATCGTCTTCGTCCGACACAATCCAGAGCTGGTCCTAATAGCGACCCGGTGACTTGTGGCTTTAGCCGGTCCCATCGCAGACAAAACAAGCCCTTTCCCAGTGGCTTAGGTTTCCATGTTTGGACCTTGGCGACGGTGGCCGAGCGCATACCCCCCGCGCAGCTCAGCCCACATCTGCCACTTCACATCACCGCGTTTACACATGAACCAACCGTGGCTTTTTGACCGACATATATGCGACCTATTACCCGAAACACTCCCGAGTACTTGACTTTCTTCGGAAATCTGATAGTGATTTAGTGTGTTATGGACTAATGTTACCACTGCAGCCTTTTATATGCACTCGCTCTCACAGAGGTTGGAAGACCAGCCTAAATATTTACTCAAGTAAGAGAAACATTACTTTAAAATGCGTTTACTGAAGAAGAGGAAGTATACAGTAGTCATCCAAACAATTATCAAGTATTTGGAGTAATTTGCTCTTGGTGTAAGGGTCTGATTTATTTAAAGTACTTCGACAGACAAAAATGTAAAATAATGTTGAAAGTCAAATGCAGATTACATTACATTTTTTTGTAAATATAAAAGCATTTAAGGTTTTACTCACACTTACTGATGCACAAGTTCGCTTAGAGCTAGAGGGTAATGGCTAGATCATAATTTGGATTTTTCAGACATCAAGGGGAGGGAGTAACCCATGTTACATCGATCAGGAAAAATCCCACACATTGCCAAAGCCAACGTTTTGATGCTACGGCCTTCATCAGGAATCTTTTTTAATGTCCTTATAAAATAAAATGGCAGAGTGCGGGATTGTTCCAGATTGATTTTCAACACAAAACATGTGGTAAATCTTTCTGGTACAAATGAGAAAATGAGTCACTGTCATGTCACCAATAATAAGAGGGGAAAAGTGTCTGTTTGTCAGTTTTATGACAATCTCTCCAAATCAGGCACAGGGATCAGATCACCCAGCCATACTGAGGCTAATTACAGACTAAGTTAAAGGGATATTTCAGAATTTTTTACATAGGGCCTCATAGTTATCCAGAGTGTTGTTGATTTCTGGAGTTTTTTTTATGTTTTTTATTCATGCAGTCTTTATATTTGAAGAGTTTAGTAGTGCTAGGCTAGTGCTAGGCTAGTGCATGTCTATGGTAACTAGTAGCCTGCATTAAAAAGCGCTTCAAAATCCTTAGGTAGTCCTCCAAACGTTGCCATATCTGATTTGTAGAAAGCTCCTTTGTGAATTCCACCTGTAGTAATGCCAGCCGCAGGTAAACAAAATACTGTAGATCCGGTAACCTAGCAGATCACTCCGCCGCTGCGTAGCTTACGACCAGGAAGATGATGCTGCTCAAGTATAAGTTATTTTAAATGCAAAATGGTTATTTTTTTTTTTTTAATTCAGTCAACACAGACATTTATATCTGTAGTCTGGTGTTATAAGTGATTTGCCTCAGGTGCACTGTGCTTGGGTCAGACTGTTTTAAATGCAGGCTACTAGTTACCATAGACATGCACTAGCATAACACTAGCCTAGCACCACTAAACTCTTCAAATATAAGGACTGTATGAATAAAAAAAAAAAAAAAAAAATATCCAGAAACCAACAAAATCCTGAAACATTCCTTCCAGCCCCTATACCAGATTTCTTTTTTTATTTTATTTTTATTACAAACAATGAAAGAGGAAGCCACTAAATTAAAATGTTAGTTGTGGTCCAAACTCATTCCTAACTTTTCTTACATATAATATCCCATTTCGTCACAGGGATGAGTTTATAGAAACATTTCTCAACTTGCAGGGTCACTTTTTCGGGGTCATTGTCACAGAAATGCTAGAAAACCCGCCTGAGAGTTAATGAAATTGATACAAATGCTTTATAATTAGATGGACAGTGTTTTTCCCCACGAATGTCTAGGTTTACAATATAATAAAAGAGAAGAAAACAAATGTTATGCCACTACTAGAAAAAAAAATCAGGTATAGTGTCTTTAAGTTATACTGATCCCTCCCCGTATGGAAATGTGTTCTCTGCATTTGACCCATCCTCAATGCTGCTGGGCCACTGTGCTGCCCAAAAAGTGTCCAAAGTGACGTAAGGTTTTGGCCCCTCTGCGACCTGTTTCTCATCTTTTCCTGATAGTCGGAACAACACAGATCCAATTATTTCCATTGCCAGGCCATTGTCGTTGCGTGGTCCTAAATCCGAAACATCTCTGACCTTCTCTCTGAACAGCCAGATCCCATTAATCCGTGAGCGCGTCATCGATGCACGAACAAATCCCATTCATTCTCCATTAAAGCAGACAGAGCGAGGAGGAAAAACAACACGTGCGCTTTTATGAATGAAGTCTGTGAGTAAAGCCGCTGGACTAAACCGCCGCACAGACATCGCTCTTTCCTCTG
Source organism: Neogobius melanostomus (assembly GCA_007210695.1). NCBI lineage: Eukaryota > Metazoa > Chordata > Actinopteri > Gobiiformes > Gobiidae > Neogobius > Neogobius melanostomus. The sequence goes on from VHKM01000107.1 coordinate 1,840,156, forward strand.
TTTGATGAAATGCTTGCAAATCATAAGAGATTAATTATGTGCTCATTTTTTATCTGCGTTTGCGGCATTAAAAAGCATTACATTTGACTTGCCTCTGCCTGTAGAAACCCTGCTACCAGATTTGAAATGAAAATGAAAGTTTGAACTGTTATTTGTGGTCCTAACTCATTACCAGTTCTTGACAGGGAAGACTTTATAAAGCGCATTTTTACACAACTTCACAGCAATTCGAACAAAAACTAGTCTGCAAGCTCACAATCGATAAACATGCTTTATAATTACAGGGTCTTTTTTATTGAAGGCGGACTAAACAGATTTAATTGTACAACAAGTAGAACAAATCAGGTACAAGGCCTCAGATCTGCAGTCTGAATGTATAGATGTTCTTCTTCTGACTTTAAAGGCATATTTCACGATTTTTGACATATAGCCTCATTTCCTAGTTATCCAGAGTGTTGTTGATTTCTGGAGATATTTTTTTCTTAAATTCATGCAGTTCTTATATTTTCAAGAGTTTTGTGGTGCTAGGCTAATGCTAGGCTAATGCATTTCTACGGTAACAGCTAGCCTGCATTAAAAACAGCCAGACTAACGATATAAATGTCTGTGTCGATAGAATAATTTTAACCATTTTGCATTTAAAATAACTTATATTTGAGCAGCATCAGCTTCATGGCTGTAAGCTAACGCAGCGGCGGAGTGATCTGCGAGAAAAAAGTCCCTCAAAATGCGGTAATTCATGTGATACAAGGTCAGTTATATTTAACAAATTATTCTATTAACACAGACATTTATATTGTTAGTCTGGCGTTATAAGTGATTTACCTCAGGTGCACTGTGGAGTGGGTCAGACTGTTTTTAATGCAGGCTAGCTGTTACCATAGAAATGTGTTAGCCTAGCATTAGCCTAGCGCCACTAGACTCTTCAAATATAAGAACTGCATGAATTTAAGAAAAAATATCTCCAGACATCAACAACACTCTGGATAACTAGGAAATGAGGCCCAATGTCAAAAATCCAGAAATATCCCTTTAAGGAAACCTTGTGCTGCCAGTCTTTGTCATATTGCCTTTTTGTCATTATATCTGCAAGTATTACTGTAATGTCCCGTGAGCTGCCGTCTTGGCCCAGTTTCTCTGTCTCTTTGAGCCCGAAAGCTAATGTCCGGGCTGTGTAAATGTTAATATGTGATCACAGTGGAGATAAGTCACTGTTACTGTATTTGACAGCACAGTATCTCAGCCTGTAGTGTAATAATGAGCTGTGTGTTAGTTCAAGATGATTTTGATAACGGACGTATCAGCAATCCAGATGTAAATGTGAAAATGGTTCACACATGTTCAGACAGAGGTATTGATACTTTATACAATCACGAACATTGTAGCCTGTGAGTGTCTAAGCTCTCAGTCATACAAGGGTTTTCTGCTATGGACAGAAACTCTGCACTTGGTAGTTTAAGTTGTTGCCGATGTTACGCAATTAATCTTTATCAGCAGGTCAAATATTTCTCGATCCAGAAGGAGGGGTTCGACTTATGATTGGGTCCACATGTAACATCAAACGCAACACTTCGACAAACAAGTACAGATAATGGCTTAAGAACTTAGGCGTTTATCAAATAGAACACACTGTGATCTTTTGCAACACAGACACTCATCCAAATCGTACATTATGTGGAAATTACATAAGATAATAATTACAACTCACCTCAAAACCTATAAGTAAATTCCTATTATGCAACAACTTAAAGTGCACATGACAGGATTTAATGCTATTGAAAATATGACTTATTTAGATGGATTACATCTGTCGTAAGTAATAATTATCATTTTATTTCAGTGAAGCAGCAATTTTAATGAAGTAATGTTGGGCAGGAGTGACATAGATAGAGGTAAAGTATCACAGCAGTTTGACTCATTTCCCATTGACATCACATGGTCGGCACGGCAACAGTTTAAAATTGTTTGCCTCTATCTACGTCACTTCCTGTCGGTGTCCAACAAGGAAGTGAAACTATAAACATGAAAAAATGGCCAAACTAAAGAAAGCTTCGTACAATCTTTAGCTAAATCTTAAATATAATTGTGTTAACTGTGTTTAAACAAAACATCTGGAGTGGGTTTTGAAGCTGTTTAAAGTGGATTTTTTTAATTGAAATAAGTAGTGTTGTTTTGTGACAACACTGGACACGATTGCTGTTGTTTGTGAATGTATCTGCACTGGAGCAAATAATCTTAGACTGCTGTTTTGATCAATGTGATTTACAAGCACAAGACATGTACTGTATATGGACGATATTTATTTTTTACAGCTAAAACGATTACCGCAATAATAAAACTTGATTTCATGATCTTAACATGAGTTGGTATCATTTCTGCGGCTGTACTAATAAAACATTGCTTTATTTTCTGGTACCAAGGGGAGTTTGTCTTTTGTACTTCTTTCTTGTCGCGAACTGGGATATTGTTAATCTAAACGCAGTGGTTCCCAACCCCATGAGCGGGACACTGAAGTGGAGGTCACAAGATGTTTTTAAGAGAATCTTTTTTACATTTCTGAATTTGATGTATTTTTTGTGTTGAAAAACAGCACATTTGAGTGAAATGAACCAAGTCTCAAAATACAGCGACCAAACTAACATCATTAAACCAGATTTGAAATGTTTTGCTCCTTGAATTATTATAAATGCTGTTTACATTTTACAGAAGGGTTGTTGGATGAGTGATTTTGGGGGTTGTGGCCTGAGGAGTTTGGGAGCCAGTGATCTCAAGGACTAAGTGGAGCTCGTCACATCAGTCCCGCTCACTTCTGGGTTGTGGAATTGAACCTCTTAACCCCCCACCTGAACCAAGCACATTTTCTCAAGTTCAACTTTAACCAAATCTAAAAGCGTCTTGAAAAAAGTGCCTTGTCATTTATTGTGTTTCATGTTTTGAATGATTTGCTTGAATGATCTGCAAATGACCAAATCAAAATAAATGAAAAATGAAAATAGTGACAAAAAGAAAACTAAAACGAGGATGAAAAAAGTCACAAAAACCCAACATAAAAGTGACAAAAATAATGTTGGAAATGCAACAAAAAAGTCACAAAAGAGCAAAAGAAATGCAACAAAATAACTAAAATGTGATGAAAAAATTATAAAATGTGATGGAAAAATGACAAAAATGTGATGAAAGATGATGAAAATGTGATGAAAAGATGATGAAAATGTGATGAGAATATGACAAAAAAATGATGAAAAATGTCAAAAATTTGATGAAAAATTATGAAAATGTGATGAGAAAATGATGAAAATGTGATGAGAATATGACAAAAAAATGTAATGAAAAATTACAAAAATGTGATGGTAAAAATGATGAAAATGTGATGGAAAATGACAAAAAAATTGAGGAAAAATGTCAAAAATGTGATGAAAAAATGATGAAAATGTGATGAGAAAAAATATGACAAAAAAAGACAAGAATGTGACAAAAAAGTGATGAAAAGTGACAAAAAAAATTCACTTTTGGGACATTTGTGATCAAAATTACAATAATGTGTGACAAAGACGCAACAAAAATGTCCAAAAAAAAGTGGCGACAACGCGCGGAAAAAGATCCTTCTAGATGGGTTTCATAGGTCTTAGCTTTCAAATGAGCCGTTACTCTACAGGCTGTGAGCTCCTGACGAGAAGCTTTTAGATTCGGGTAAAACTGAACTGGAGAAAATGCACTTGGTTAAGGCTAATTTGTTATTCATAATCATCATCATCTTTATTTATCAGACTCGAGGTCAATATGAAGACACACAAAACAAACAAAACAATACAACATGATGATGAAGATGAGCAGTCTTTACTCCTCCTCTCATTGTTTGTAAATTAAATTGTTCGTTGCGGTCCAGACTCATTCATTCTTCAACCATCCTGCCACATTTCAAACATCAATAGCTCTTTATATATAGAAATTATCAGAATGTATCTGCACCACCTCCTCTGCAGGTGAAGAGCAATGGATGAATGAATGACACGAAACACAACTCTACTCTGTTTTGAGTGAGTGAACAAGTCTAGAAAGTATAGGCTAATTTCTACTTTCATCATTTTATTAAGTCATTACTTTAATAGAGCTGAAATATCATGGCAACTATCCACCGTTAGTTGCATCTTTGAAGAATATATGGAACTGCTAAACCTGTTCTGTTTTTTCTGCACTAATACACACTAAATCTCCAAAGACTTTCCCCATAAGATCTTGGAAGGCTCTTGTTTTTACCCCCTACGCGGGACACTAACACAGGCCAGTCTGACAGCAAACACCAAGACCAGAGTGGGTTTGTAAAAGTATTCCATATGTCTTATATCTTCCCCACAGTTTGTCCCGGGACTCACAAACGAAGCCTTCACACATCAGCTCAACTCGGGCTGGCAGCGCTGATGGGACACATTACCAAGTTGTCACGGTGCTCCCATCTCCGGCTTTTAGCGCATTGGAATGTCTGGTCTTATTTATTCATCTAGACGCAGGAAACACCCGAAACACCCGAAACACCGGGGTCTGTGAGTGAGTTTGATTATGGAACAAGCTGACACATCATCTGAGCAGAGTCTGCAAAGCCTCTCTTTTATTTTAGGTTTCCTCCATTGTCCAGTCAGTGCTAACGATCAGATGTTTCTCCAACGTTCTGTATTTGAGAGGCCTATTAATGTAAAACAGCGCCATCTGCTGGACACAGACATGCAGAGCTAGATCAAAGTCCTGCAGACAAGACTCTGAATTTTCTACTCAGTCGAAAAATGGGCAGTGGTGGAAGAACTCGATATTCTTAGTCTAAACCACTGGTTCCCAAAGTGGGGGTCGGGACCCCTCGGGGGGTCGCGAGGCATTGGGTGGGGGTCCCCAGATGATTTTAGGATGAAATAAAAATAAAAAGGCAACTGTTTTTGATATATTTTTGAGTGTAAAACAGCATATCATTTGTGAAATCCATCCATATAGTTAAAATAAACAGTTTAAATATATGTTAACTTAATTTTAAAATGTGTTTTCTTCCCTAAATTAGCGTAAGAGGCAATAACTTTATACAATGGGGGTCCCGAGTTGTTTACGTGTCAATTTTTGGGGTCCCAGCCAAAAAAGTTTGGGAACCCCTGGTCTAAACCAAGTGTAAACTGGGACTAAACCAGTTCATCGTAAAGAGGTCACTTTGAAAATAAAATACTTTTGAAATGTAGTGGAGTAGAAAGTACAGATACAGGCTCTAAAATGTACTGACGTAAAAGTATTCATCATAAAATGTACTTAAGTAAAAGTACCTATAATTTGTACTTTGTTACTTTCCACCACTGAAAATGGGAGTAGGCAGGGCAGAAACTCGATACGTTTTGACCAGAGAATCAGACGTGGGTAGAGTAGCCAAAATATTTATTCAAGTAAGACTAACATTACTTTTAAAAGTAGAAGTAAAAAGTAGTGGCTCAAATATTTACACAAGAGGGGAAAAAAGTACTTGGAGAAAAAGGATACTTGAGTACAGAGTTTGACCCATGTTTCGGTAGCGACATGGATTAGAAACAAAACATGGAATAATGTGAACATTTTAATATTTTCAAAGAAAATACCATAAAAAATGTAATGTGTGTGGTTGGTGGTGGTCGGAGGGGCCAATGGCACAGACTTCCATCAGTCTACCCCAGGGCAGCTGTGGCTACAATAGCAGCTTACCAACAAGTATGGAGTGAATGAATAATTCAATGTAAAAGCATCAGTGTCTAATAGAGCTTTATAAAACCAATGCACTATGTACTTGAGTAAATGTAACCGAGTTCTTCCACCTCTGCTGTGACATTTCCGTTTGTAATGTATGGACATTTCATAATAAGAGCTCAAAAACCGGTGGCATAACTCATTTATTACTCAATAAAAATTTTACATGAACTCATGCAGACTAAAACCAGTGTTACAAACTGACATTTGTCCTAAAATATTTTAGTCTGCATCCCCCATCGTAAAAAAGAAAAGAAAAAAGCAAACAGTTTGCTTTTGAAACTGTACAAAACCGCCTCCGCAACATACAGTCCAAACATAAAAATGACTACGAACACTTCGCAGCCACTCCCCTCATGTGCAAACATCGATCATTCCTGAATGACAATCTTTATTTTTTATACAATTTTTAAGTTATTTTCCCACTAGACACTTTGCTTTTATAAATCAAAGCATTCACACGGTCTCAGTGGCTTCACCTCTTGCATCTTTACACTGTAAATATGTTTATTTTGCTCCTCCTTATCTGCATCTTCACATGTTAAACCAGAAACACAATGGTGGAGGAACAGTTACTGATAAAAATGTAGCCATAAGGGGTAAAATCTGGGACTGATGTGACATCGTCTTCTGCATGAGAAAGGCCCGTGTCAGCAGCTGTCCGAGCGCTCACATTGGGTAAACTTCAGCACCAAGACAAAGGTAAAGCAATTTAACATTGAAGATTACAATTGTTAACTGGCTTTACCATCAGCCTCGATCTTACACCAATGTGAACATATTCCACAGCAGACCGACACTAACTCCTCGTGTCAGTAACGCACACACAGAAGACGTCCCATCAGTCTGACCCCTTGTATGTTCAGTAAATGATTGGTCAGCGGCGGTGGCGGCTGTGTCCTGAGTGGCTGCTGCTGCTGCTGTGGTGTTTGCTCTTGTGGCCTCGCTCCCTGTCCCTCTCGTAAGAGCGAGATCTCTCCCGTTCCCGGCGCTCCCTGTGGCTGCCGCTGCGCTCATGCTTGTGTTTTTTGGACAAGTCCAGGCGCTCGCGGTCTCTGTCCCTCTCCCGGTCCCGCTCTCGGTCCATTTTGATGGGAGTGCGAGTGCGGGAGCGAGTGCGCTTCCTCTTGTGACTGGAGCCACTGTTGTTGTGTCGGCTGCTGCTCTTGGAGTCGCTGTTGTGGTGACTGGATTTAGTCTTGAGGTGGGGCAGTAGAGGGGAGGGGGGTGTCGTCGTGGTGATGGACTCCGGCTGTGAGATCGGGAGCGAGAACGGGAGCTGTACGTCCCCGAGCGGCTGCGTCTGTAGCTGTGGGCACAACATACAGGTCAGTTTACAGATGACGGTTTAGGCAGAAATCCTTATGATAAACATCGACTTACTGTCTACGTGGAGAGCGTGATCTCGACCTGGAGCGCGTTCTAGACCGCGACCGGCTTCCACTGCGACTGTTTCTGCCGAGCTTCCCTTCTTTTCTCAATCTGGGAAAACGGTTAAACAAAACATTAAAACACATATTTAAAATGACACTTCCTGATCATTGGCGTGTGCTTACCCATTGTGAGGACTTTTTGAGAGCTGGTTTCGACTGTCGGGCTCCTTCTTGATGGTCTTAAGGCCCTGGGAGTTGGGGGACTTGTCCTCTGCCTTTACATTCACATTTGGAGACGAGGGCTTTGAGGCCGGAGAGAAGCCTCCCACTGACGTCAGCGCAGGCGTCCCGTCTGGGTTCAACCCCTTGGCCTTGAGCTTGGCCTCAGCCAGGAACACCTTCCTCTTCTCCACCTCCTTCTCCAGATGGTCATAGTTGGGCTGGAAATGAATCATTTAGTGTCGTCTATAGTCACCAAGGAGTGAAGCTAATGCTCAGTGTGTGGCTTTACCTTTTTCCTGGTGTACAGTCTTAATGTGGTGACGCAAATCTCTTTCATCTCTTCTTCACTGGCCCCAAACAGCAGATACCAGTGAGGTCTGGAGGGCAGTGGGATCTGCAGAGGACGGCGACATTAGTGAAATGTTACACACTAAGCACAACAGTGACTTTAGTGACGGGGAAAGGACCTGCAGAGCACGAGCTGCGAGGTAAATACAGGCACAGGCGATGGTCTCCGCTTGAAACCGCACAAACACATTGGTCCTCAGGCTGTCGTTCATGTAGTTCCTAGAACAGGCAAAGCACATAGAAACATAGCATCTTCTCACAGACGCTCCAGAACATCGGCTTTACACTAGTGCGGTTAGGGGCAGCTTTCAAGACATTTAATCTGATATCAGATTTAAATTACAATGATCTGAAGACTTATGTTTCAAGAACTACACAGTTTTTGATATAACTTCACATGTTCAAATTGTGAATTTAGCCCATTGATTTTAGAACGCACCCCTAACTGCAACTTCTGAGTCTTTGACATTTGCAAAAACTTCAATAGAAATACTGGCAGTGGTTTATAAACTACCGCCAAAAGATGCTGAGTTTAACTTTGTCCATTTCTCTCTGGGGTATCCACGGAAGGTCACATAGACAACATGAGAACAAATGCTGCCAACAGCATTAGAACAATGCGGTAAAAAGTGACAGCTCGGAGTCATGCACTGGAGCTGGGAGTCATGCACCAACATACAATCAACTAAAACGCAGCTGCCATTTTAGGAACTGAAGGGACCACTTGTTTGCTATACATGCAAAGTAAAGAGGCTACAGTCAGGTCTTCAAAAGTAGTTCAAGACATTGAATGTTTAGGCTGAAAAAATTCACTAAAAACAAATGAGAAAAAAATGCTTGTGTGTTGATCCAATATGAGAAGATCTACTTATATGAACAGGTCATGAGCTGATGTGGAACAAAATGAGTGAAAGAATGTGATGACCAACAGTTTCATGTGATGTATGAAAGTGTTTAGGGACTAACAAATCTATGTTGTTCCCCCACAGAGACTTCACTTCATGCTATGCTGTTCATGTCAGTCACTCTCGCTTCACAACATGAGACCGATCAGGGAATCAAGTGTCGATCTCACTTTTAAATGCCCTGACATGCACCCTGGGTGCCAAGCTAGTGCTACCATTAACACGCCCGTTGAATTCTGACTGCTGTGAGCCTCACAGGTCCATGGAGGTAAAATGTAAACCGGATCAGCCTGTAAAACAGACATGTCTGGACACCACATCAGATGGGCATGACACAGTATGCTGCTGTTAATGTTACTCAATGTGCTCCCCTGGCTAGTGGCTAATCTTACCTGGATCAAATCTAGACTAGCTGTGGCTAACATTACATTCAAAAATTAGTAGCAAGACCAAAAATACAAATCCTTTTTGGACACCCATAAGAAAACAAGATGATGTTGGCTGTTGGAAAGGCCCGCCCCCTTCAGAGACTCTTGGCATTGGGATTGACTGTCTGCAGAGCCAGCCAATGGGGGGAGCTTCCTGAGGTCATGTGGTTGGAGGAGGCAGAGTTCAGAGGTTCTTTATGTGACTTACCAGCATGGACTACCCTTTAATCAAAGAGTAGAGAAAAGGACAAAGTTAAACCGAGTTCTCCTGACAGTGCACACATCAAGACTCAACAAGTCAAGCCATGTAAGGGCAGACAAGAGTGAGACATGTAACAGGTTTGACCTCAAACTAATTTGTCCATCAGAAGAAGAGGATGGAGGGTTAAAATGGGATGGCGTGTCACTGCCGGAGCTGGACCACAGGATTTCAAATGTGTAAGAACAGCAGGTACTTGGGGGCTTCTGTCAGGATCCGTTTAGACACAGACCCTGGCAGGAACCACCAAGTTCCCATTCCTTACACACATCTGAAAACTGTTCCAAGTCCATCTTTAGCTCAGGTCTGAGGTATTTCTTGTAGACATGACAGGTGGTTGCTGTGAGAATGGGCACCAGAGTAAAAAAGAGACACCTACCAGGCGGTCTGCACGAGCGTTTGGTTCTTTTCACATTCCAGAACTTGGAGGTACATGACGATGATCTGTCAAACACAGACAAGGGACCAGAGGTTCTAAGTGTTCCTGTTTAACAGGAGCTGTGTAAACATTAAAGTAAGACAAACCTTACCTTGTGCGGATGCTTGACATGAACACAGAATCCCAGCTCCTTCAAGACACGCCGTTCCGCTTTGATCACAAGGTTTTTGGTATTTATGTAGTTCTGATCAAGTATCAGTGACGTTGGAGTCCTGGTTTGTGAAGGAACCAGAATAAATATTTCCTTCTTAAAACTAAAAAAAAAGGAAAGTGCTCTTTTGGATGATCTTTCTTTTTTCCTTTTCAACCAACTAAAGAGATTAACTAGCAAGTCTGACAGTGGGGTTTGTGGACTCCTGTGGTTCCAAAATGACTGTTGAAATGAACAGCCTCTGTGCTCCATCACCATGTTCCACAGCTTCAACAGAAATAACCTTCGAGCAACTACATCACTCTCAACGTCAAACCACACCACTCAAACCTGATTCAAAGTAAATACACAAAAAGACTGACTATTCTGAAATATTCACAGCTGACCTGTTGCATAAAGTATGTTTTACAATTTAACATGCAAACACTTCTAGAACAAGAATCTCTCATCTCTGTAAACACTGATGTTGAATAGTTTAAAAAAAATAAAAGATACTCTGCCCTGAACCTTCTCTAGATCAGATTTACACTCCCAGCTTAGACCTCAGGCACAGAAATATTTTTTTTTAATTTTAAACTATTCAAAAATATGTGCAGCTTTTGATACAAAAAAAGCACTTGAGAGTTTGCTGCATTCTCAATTATAAAAGCTAAAAACATGCAGCAACTAAATTGCTACGTCAACATCTGACCCTGACTGTATTTCTGTAAAAGCCATGGACAACAGTTTGTGAAACTTGGTTTTAAGCACAGACAAACTGCATGGTGAGGGGCAGCCAGAGGAAGGAAAAGACTACTTTACCCAATACAGCGTGGGCTGTCGGACAGAAAGCCCATGCTTTTGAGCGAACCACAGGAGTCCTCAAGGCGCCCCGGGGCCCTAGACCTTCGGCCAACATGTCATCCCCGATCCCAGCAGCCCGCAGTGCCTCAGACCACGGGCGTCTCCCACAGGAGAGAGAGGGGTGGGCCGGGCCTGGGGGAGGAGACAGCCTTGCCTCATGGTTGTCATGCCGACTGCTTCAGATTACGTACCATTCCACATCACCCAGGCTTTGGTAAATGTAGCTGGTCGCTGTTAGTTGGTTGCAAAGGAAAAAAGAACCCGAGTTAATACCAGGATCTAAACTTTTAACATGAACATTTCAGTCAAGACAGAGGCACAGTCAGAGATTGGGCTTGTGCCAGTCTTGTATTGAATAGTCAAAAATAAATTGCTTATTTAGACTTGACTTAATACACCACACAACGGTGCAGCAGATTTTAAACTGTTAAACTTCAGAGTCTACCAGTCAAGTGGAACTGAAAAGTGTTTAGAGTACATGGATCAACAGAAGAGCACTTTCACAGTCAAAAAACAAAACATATTCCAGTCTTTACAATGTCATTGAACTGCTTCAGTTTACATATACAGTGTGCACAGGACAGAACAGATACTTACTTTTTGACTCTCAATTGTCTTAAATGGTGAAACCCATTGATGACATCACGTATGCGTCGCGGGGCTTCTTCAATCTTGGACGCCAGGTTAACACAAGCCATTGCCACAATCTAAATAGAACAGAGTAGACAGAGAAAGTTAAATTGAAACGAAATAAATGGCAGTTTTGTGCTTAACGTAAACAAACATATTACAGTCATAACATATTACATACGGTGTCATTCGTACTTTAAATAAAGAGCAGTCTCAACACTAAGTGCACTGCTATGTAAGGGTGAGTCATAAGACTTGAACACTGGCAGCATATGAACAACATGGCTTCCGCTCGAATCGCAACCACAACGTTGAGCTAAGCTAACAATGACTGTCGCAATGAAGCGCTTACCTCGAAACTATGCTTCACAAAGGATTTGGAGTAGAAGAAACGATGGAAGAGAACCTGGCCTGTTGCCATTGCGACCTGTGGAAAGAAACACAGAATGTTGAGATTAACCGCAGATCTTAAATTACATCGGCCTTATGGTGCACAAAGGTGCCGCCATTTTCTTAACCACGCCAACGTTTCAAAGCTAACACAGGCTAAATGCTAACTACCAGGCCTCATATGGTTTAAGCTTACACACCAGTTGTAGTGTTATACATTGTCGTGATATCACGTCAATGCGACAACATGTGGCATTTTCTATGAACTCTGGCGTTATTTACCTGTGGTAGCCTGAGCAAAATGCCCGCAGATTGGATGAGCTCGCATCCTAAAATCCGAAGGTCGGTCTCTGTGGTCAGGTCGAGGCCATCGAGCATCGACGGCGTCGGGGAAAGCTTTTCTTCTGGTATAAGAGAGTTGTCGATAGTGAGGTGCACCTCCGAGTACAGTTTGTCGCCGATAAGAATGCCATCGTTATTTGTTGATGCGTTAGAAGATACAGAGAGCGGACCAGCAGCCATCTTCACAGAACAACAGAACAGCGGCACATGCTAGATCAACGAGGAAGCAGCCTGGCAACGCGCTGACGTCACCCACCAGCGTGTCAACCAGTGTGCTTCCGCGCGGTTATATAGTTCCTCGCACTTTTTCCAAATACACCTAAAGTGTGGATCTAAACATACAATGGGTATACAGAGATTAGGTGTAGACAGAATGAAATAATCTGATATCATGAGGAAAGTATGCTGGAGAACAAACAAGAGAATAAATATCAACAATAAAAATCAGTTGCCATTAGTGGTGTGGCAGATTGACTCTCTTGCCATAGTGGTTTGCATTGAGATAGTGATAGATAAAAAAAAAACTCAACACAGTTCTTGCCGTTCTTGCACAACAGAGAAAGACGCGCCTGTGACGTAATTTACGGAAAACCCCTGACTGCTCACAAGCTGCTTACAGAACATATCAATGCGCAACTTTGGGAAATGAAAGCAACAGACTGTACCTTCCATTCCCTTAATTAAACAACACTGTCAAACTTGAGGATTTTTTTGTAGGCTATACACTAACTACAATATATTAACACACACACATTGTACCATCATAACTAATTAGTTTCTGTTTCTGTTCTATTGCAATTCCTCAATTTGTCGCAGTATAAGAAATGGACAGAAGATGACGCTAGAGACCATCACTAGGATTATCGATCTCATGGCGGAAGATTCAGCTGGCATAATGACATCATGAACATAACAATATCATAAATAAGAAGTGGTTTGTTACAGGACAGGTGTGGCTCTCTCAGTTCACCGGTGGTTTTCATTTAGTATGGAGCATATTGTCTATTTGTAACAACACAGACAAGTAGGAATTGACATTAAAGCAGCCCTTTCCAACAAAATAAATTAGTCAAAGATATAGGCCTATAATGAAATTTTTTAAGTAATAAATACGTTTCAAAACTTGTAGGGTCACTTTTCAGGGTCACTGTCACACAAATGCTACTTCATGCAATTGTTCCAAATGCCTATAATTAGAGGCACAGATGTCTGAGTTTCCAATATACTAAAGGAGGACACAATTTTTTTTGTTCCATTAGTAGAAAAAATCAGGTGCCTTTAAATCTCATATTTGGCTGCCTTTAGTCAACATCTCCATGAAAGGACCTGGAGACGTCCCGCTCACAAGTTACGGTAAAGTAGCAAAGACAATTTTTAGGTATATTTTTCAACAATGAAAATATCTGTAATAATAATATTTCTATTTATTGGGTGAAATGTGACAGTGTGTGAGTTTAATATAGCTTAATACTTTTTGGTAAGGGATGGCGAGGCATGTTTGCTTGGTTTGCACCTCAGACTGACGTGTTCATGATCAGATCCCATCAAACTTGGATCTGTGTTGGGTGAAGTCACACTCTTTCTCAAGTTACTCTTGGGTTACAGAGGATCTATGCAAAGGGGGTTGGAAATGCATCAATTACAATTAAGGTACAACATGAACAGTATTGTAAATTGAAATGTTTATATCAATAATGTGTGACCTTTCCGGGCTTACTAAAGGAGCGTGATGTAATAACTAACACCTACAAGCCTGGCCCCGTGCCTCACGCAGATACCACCGCCGCGAGAACACCGAGCAGTCTTTCTCCGTTGTCCGGGTGACACACATTATGGCGTGTGGGAGGACTCGCGGGACCACGGGATTCCGGAGCGACCATAAACCACGGAGCAGCCGAGTAACATGGGGATTAGTCCTTCACACACTCCACTCCCAGATACAAGTGTTTACGAGCAACACGCTGCCATTCCCCCGGACGTGTGCGTGCTCCTGTCCCGCTCTGAGCATCGCTGTGAGGAGGGTAGAGCTCTCTCTCTCTCTCTGTGGCATATGACTCAATCCTATTCATCAAAGCTGAATAAGCAGTTGAAATATCAGAAAGGCTTTTATATGATGATGCGGGCATAGTTATGTAGCATACGCCCTACTTGACAATTTCAAGGAGGAAATTACTTTAGGAGCAATAACAAACACGATTCAAGAAAGGTGTCTAATGCACCAGATCTCATGGAACATTAAACGGGGACAAGGGCCTCACATGCTTTCTCAAATGTAGCAGCTTCAGTAAATCGAACAAAAGATGGCGCTGACAACCCACCACTTCAGGCAGGAAGACGTTAGATCAGTGGTTCTCAGCAGGTACTGGACCCAAAAGTAGGTCACGAGTCAATTTGGTGCATTTCTTTCAATATTTACATGCTTTAAAAGTACAAAAACTACAAACACTACCTGAGTCGAGTTGCTTTTGCCATATATTGAACAAATGACCCAGTTGAGCTCCACTGCTTAAAGGGATACTTCGGGATTTTTGACATAGGGCCTCATTTCCTAGTTATCCAGAGTGTTGTTGATGTCTGGAGATATTTTTTTCTTAAATTCATGCAGTTCTTATATTTGAAGAGTCTAGTGGCGCTAGCCTAGAGCAAGGCTAAAGCATTTCTATGGTATCAGTTAGCCTGCATTAAAAAACAGTCTGGCGCACTCCACAGTGCACCTGAGGTAAATCACTTATAACGCCAGACTAACCATATAAATGTCTGTGTCGATAGGTTAATTTTAACCATTTTGCGTTTAAAATAACTTATATTTGAGCGGCATCAGCTTCGTGGCTGTAAGCTAAGGCAGCGGCGGATTGATCTGTGAGAAAATAGTCCCTCAAAATGCGGTAATTCATGTGATACAAGGTCAGTTTTATTTTAAAAATTATTCTATTAACACAGACATTTATATGGTTAGTCTGGTGTTATATGTGATTTACCTCAGGTGCACTGTGGAGTGAGTCAGACTGTTTTTAATGCAGGCTAGCGTTTACCATAGAACTGCTTTAGCCTTGCTCTAGGCTAGCGCAACTAGACTCTTCAAATATAAGAACTGCATGAATTTAAGAAAAAAATATCTCCAGACATCAACAACACTCTGGATAACTAGGAAATGAGGCCCTATGTCAAAAATCCCGAAGTATCCCTTTAAGGCCATTGGGTCTCAAACTAGTACAACTGGGGGTTTATGAAATTCTTCAGCAGTACTTGGTTCATATGCAACTTTAGACTTTTCCCAATTTAATTAGAGATAATGTCATTTAAGATTAATGCATTTAGACCGATATAAGGTACTTTGAAGATGAGCTGTAACACTTTATGAGGACGTCCTTGGTGTGAAAGCTTAGAGAACCACTAGTCGTTTTTAATTACTAAACCATTAAAGTCCTAATTATGAATAAAAATGATTCAGCCTATAATTTAGAGAGAATAATTGTGTGTCATGTATGCACACACCCCTACAGTATCATCTTCCCACAAGTGATCTGTCTACTCTCTCAGACATGCCGTGGGGCTTGTCGTCTGACACTGTCGTGCACAAGGAACAACTGCGGGTGAAAGACTACAAAGCACAAGCAAAGAGCTCCCGGTCAAACATGAGAGAGAGGAGACAAACCAAAAAGAACCACTGAGACAGAAAACACAGACTTCACAACGCCAGAGTCACAAGCTCTGAATTCCAGAATAAAACCAAAGAGATTAGAATTTTGGCACAGGAAAATGCCCCATAAGACTGAACAGAATTCCACAAACAAACATTGTTAATAATAACTAATTTTCCACTACAATAGCACCCTCTGCTGGTGCTTTTGGTCTCTACTACCCAGTGCCTGTGAAACTCAGGACAGGGTCAAAAAACATTTGCTTGTCATTAGAGCCTTGTGTAGGACTTGCACATTTGAATTGATGTTTTTTACAACGTGATCATTTCACAAACACGTGAATCTCTCGCACGCACACGTTTTATTAGGCCATTGTGCACAGCTATTATTGCAGACACATCTGATCACACACAAGCCTACTCCGCTCATTTCCCTTTATAGGAAAATCTATCTTTTTGCAACAATATGGTCTTATGTTCAGTTCAGTGACAGTAACAGCACCTGGTTTGGAGAAGTTGTTTTTTTGTTTTTGTTAAATGGTACGGGAGTGGAAGCCATTCATCTGTTATTAAGCTGATGTTTATCGATATAGATTATGTTTATGAAGCACACTGGAAAAACAATAATCATCTTAAGGAAGAAATTACACACATTTACTTGAATTAACTGACCTTAGATAAGATAAAACATTTTATTGCCAATGGAACAAGCACACTTTTTCTCAATTCAGATTATTTTTAAGTGAAGTTTGATTCCTGCATGTTCTACTGGCAGTAGCTTAAACTCAAATTCAACATAAAGTACCTGAATTCAAGCAGTTTTAAAGTAATTTATCTAATTTAAGATGGTCATTTTCCCAGTGTATATTTGTAAAAGCTATTTGTGTTTAATATGGAATCAATTTAACCTGACAAAGACATAACGTGCCATAGAGTCATTGATATGAAGGTGTTATTAACCAATTCAACCCAGGAGCGTTGGACTGGAGGGGTAAATGGACCTGTTTAAGAGCAGCAAGCGGCCTCCAAAAAGCCTGTTCAATGCGTACAGTCATACAGAAAACATGTTGCACCAAGAGGGTTTGTACTTACAGTATAGGGCCCAGAAGTCTGTGCTACATTCTACCGAAACAACTCATAATCTACTACTCTTCCCTCTGCATTTTTGGCTAAATTGAATGGAATCGCGCGCATTGAGAACACATCGCGCTCACAGAGATCTGCAAAAGCGTGACATCATCTGGTGCGGCGTCTGTGGAGGCAATCAGCTCACAATCGATGTCCTTCAGCAGCATGACGCGCTCCCACTGGTGCGAGCGCGGAAAAGCCTCACTCAGCCCTGACACGCTCACGCACGTCGCACAATGGTCACGCGGTGGACACAAGGTCAAACACAGGAAAAAAAGCCTCATAGCTCACACACACACACACACACACACACACACACACACACACACACACACACACACACACACACACACACACACACACACACACACACTGTATCGCGGCCAGATACTTTTGAAGATCTCCCGTATGTAGTTGCATTTGGTGGGACCATTCTGTTATAGAGATTCACAGATTTCTTTATACAAAATATTAAAAACAGCAAGAATCACTCACACATACACTGGTTCATTCTGTTCTGTCCTCACTAGATGAAGACTAGGCCTATTATCTCGCTATGACAGACAGCAAACAGAGGAGTCTTGATTGTGTTCGAAAAGTTCTTTACTCACCATTTTCATTCTCATTGTAAAGTTTGTAAAATTAGTTTGTGTCATTCCATCATCTTCTTGCACCTGAACTAACAGTAAAGCATTCACGCAGACTTTGTATGAACAGATAAAACAATAACATGCTACATCCAGGCATAAAGTTTTTTCAGGGCCCCCATATACTGTATGTCTGTCTGTCAGATTTCTCTCTCTCTACAATGAAAGGATAAATGAATGAATTTTTTTATTTGAACATGCAGAAGTAACTTCTTAAACATAGTACTAGTTTAAGAAACATCAAATTTGTGAACAGTTTAACATAATGACCCCAATTTGAGGTCCGTGGCCTTCATGGAAGAACCTTTACTACTGCCAGACTGGTGGGGGGACAGATTTAAAAGGGGGGTCTGAGGCTCCTCCCCCTGAGTTTATTTTTTATTTTAATGGTGCAATTTGGTGCATTCTCATGCATTTTAACAGACTAATAGGGACATATTTTTTTCCCAGTGTATGAAAATGGCTCAGACTTTGTTTAGAACTGCTTTAGTCTTGGGTACAAAGTCATCCGATAAAGCCTTACATGTGAGGGAGTATGCAAAGAGAAAGGGAACTAGTTTGACAACCCGCGCTGAGCATGCATTTTTCTCCTTATGCCCATGGGCCCTTCAACCTGCTGGGCCCCTGGGCTTAGCCCCTGTAAGCCCCTGCATAAATCCGGCCATGGCTACATCTTGTATTACAGTAACAGTAACATCTAATTGTTATTTAAATGGTCTATATGCACAGTTTCCCCACGTGACTTCTTCCTGGACAATTAGCCATGCGCTGTACTTCCTGTCGCCGATAGTTTACATTCACAATTAGCAGGGTCCCACACAAAAAAAGACATAGGCCTAGCTCAGGATTTGGTTAAGGACAACGAGTTACTGGTGGACAGTCATTGCAACGTGTTACAAACATCATGTTGGCTGTGAATCCTGCCCCAAAGGAGTCGTAAGGTAGGTTTATCTTAGCGCTAAAGGCTAAGTTTAAAAAATTATAATATAACATGTAAACAATTAAATATAATTTAAAGTACCTACAGTAACTTAGCGCTAGTTTAAATTTGTATTGTGTTAGCCGCGTTAGCCTCAAGACAAAAACATCTACCGTTATGTATAATATTTTTAACCTGCTCCAGTCACATCCGAACTTTTACTCGCTGTCCTTTAAGAAATCTTGAGCTATTGCTTCATTTCTGTGGGACCCTGCTAATTTTTAATGGGAAGAGATAGGCGGACAGGAAGAACAGTGCCGAGTTTGCTGTCCTGGCGGAAATCACGTGGGGTCACTGTGCATATAGCCGATTAGTATAGGTCTACCTTGAATTGACTTGTTAAAAAATAGGGCTGTCAAAATTAATCGCAATTAATCGAAAACATAATTAATTGCGTATAATTACATTAATCGCATCATGTGTTTTGCAGTGGCTGCTAGTGATGTGAAAACCAGGGGGGCTGTTGCCTCTACCTACCTTCAGCTATATTTTAAAAGATACTTATAAACATTGAAAAGAAAGTTATCTTTGGGGCATTTAATATTAGTATTTTATGCAGAATATAATATAAACTTCTTCTTCATGATTCCATTAGTGTGTATTGGGCCTCCAACCCGGTGCAGGGAAAGTTGCAATTGTGGTTTTCTGGCCAGAGACACCAGGGGGAGATGAAAGACCCCCCAATCATCCCATTAACACTTGTATTACCCCCAGAGGGACTACAAAATGATTTATTAAGGTAAATAAGTTACTGAGTACTGCTTTTACTTTAACGTTCTCAACAGTACAATAGCAAACATAGCCCGCGCCACAAGAGGGCACTCTAACCCACACAAAACCAAACTGATTAAAAATAAATAAATCAAGATAAACTAACCATCACATCGTTCTAACTCTAAATGTAAATACAGTTAGCGCTCTCGCTTCACAGCAAGAAGATCCCAGGTTCGAATCCCATGCCGAGTGTGCGTGAGTTTGCATGCTGTCCTCGTGTGTGGGTGGGTTTCCTTCCAGGTGCTCCGGTTTCCCCCATCATTCCAAAACACAAAAACCTCCAGCTTCAGGTTGCTCTGTCCAAGATCCTGGCTCAAGATCTGGAGGTGGGTCTCTGGGGACCTGCGGCCAGCCTCTGCTCATGAAAACAACAAACAGATTGAACGCGTTTGTGAGTATTTGCAAGTTTTCTGCAAGTTTGCATCATTTCATCCAAGGTGACGCCATGTGCAATATTTATGAAGTCGTTCGAAGCAGAGGTTGAGAGCAGAAATGAACAAAACTCATGGTAGCCCCGGGAACTAGCGTATTGTTATTCTCTTTCTAGAAAAATATGGCCAATTAGCTCATCTAAAGGCGATTTTGTGCTATTCTCGCAGATGCTTAATCATGCCACACATGAAGCACAGCAGCTACAAAACTCTCCGTCAGGATGAACTTCTAATGACACTTTGTTCATCCTCACGCGGCCTCTCACAGATCTCACAGATACAGACTGTTGTGGCAAACAGAGGAAGCGTTGGCAGGACACGAGCGTTTATCATGCCGCTTTCTGTGGAGAATGACTTGCTGGTGCATTGTCCGTGAGCATGGGGGGGGGGGGGGGGGAAGTGGAAGCGCAAAATATTTCCATGTGTGCCAGGGAAACGCACACAGTTCTCCCATCGCTGTACCCCGTCCCCAAATGCAGGAGGAAGACGGGGACTTTTTTAGCATGGAGCAAATGATGTCAATAACATATTCTGATTCAGACATATGTTATGAGTCACGGCTCTCCCAAGGTCTGACAGGCAAGACTCCCCTAAATGCTTTTGTCCAGGTGGAGATGGTTTAGCGGGGAGGTTTGTTTGATTTCATTTACGTTTGAGTAAGGACAAGTATTTCATGAGCTCATGTTACAGACTGAAACATTTTATCCAAAGCTAAAACAACACGTCATAATAATAGCACAACACAATATGAACACGGCAGACGGACCTGACCTCTGAGTCTTTGAGTTTGTGTTTGAAAAGGACTCCGTTTGACTCTCTTCATTTCATTCCAGTTCTGGGCTTTAGTGCCTTGTGCAGAGATTTTCCAAAAGCAGTAGTTTTCTGCCTTGGGACCTGACAGTTCCCGCTCGTAGCTCCTCTAAGTCCTTGAACCCCAAGCACAGAGAGGAACATGCGCTCACTTAAAGGGATATTTCAGGATTTTTGACACAGGGCCTCATTTCCTATAGTTATTCAGAGTGTTGTTGATTTCTGGAGCTATTTTTAATTTTTTTAATTCATGCAGTCCTTATATTTGAAGAGTTTAGTGGTGCTAGGCTAGTGCATGTCTATGGTAACTAGTAGCCTGCATTAAAAAACTGGCTGACCCACTCCACAGTGCACCTGAGGCAAATCACGTAGAACACCAGACTACCCATATAAATGTCTGTGTTGACTGAATATTTTTTATTATAGTTAAATATAACCATTTTGCATTTGAAATAACTTATATTTGAGCAGCATCATCTTCCTGGTTGTAAGCTACGCAGCGGCGGAGTGATCTGCTAGGTTATCGGATCTACAGTAGTTTGTTTACCTGCGGCCGGCATTACTACACGTGGAATTCACAAAGGAGCTTTCTACAAATCAGATATGGCAACGTTTGGAGGACGACCCGATGATTTTGAAGAGGTTTTTAATGCAAGCTACTAGTTACCATAGACATGCGCAAGCCTAGCACTAGCCTAGCACTACTAAACTCTTCAAATATAAGGACTGCATTGGCTAAAAAAAAATGTATAGCTCCAGAAATCAACAACACTCTGGACTCTAGGAAATGAGGCCCTATGTCAAAAATCCTGAAATATCCCTTTAAGGACCTGCTGATGCAATTTATACATTAGCTTCAACCGAGCAAATTTGATGAAGTTCTTAAAAGATAACATTTTTAAGTTACACAACACTATGATGTGAACGAATGGGCATGTTATCTCAGATTTTATCAGCTCTGTTGCCACACCTCGATGCAGTTTGTAATATCAAAGCAGGCTACTGTAACTCTATATATAGTAGGCAGTGGATATTTAGTCTGTTCTCTTTTAGTTTGTTTACGCTATTGTGCCGTAACTTGCTCCCAATTATCCAGCCCATGAGGCTTGAATACAGGGCGGTTATTTGTGCCAGTGGACAATGGTTATTCCTGGTTACCCCCGTTAGCTTGTTACAATCGCCTACAGCTCATTGTTGATGAAAAGTCTGCAATAAACCACAAATGAGTCAAGCCCGGCTCACTGTGTGATCTTCTTAAAGGCTGCTTTATGAAGTTACTGGCTTTATTGACGTTATTAGGGCATAATACTTGTTTTCCAGTATGCTAAGCTGCTAGTTAGCTCCGGATGCTAACCACTCTGCTACGGTCAATTGTAGATTAAATGTGAACAATAAACAAAAACATCCACAAGCCCAGCTCAGAGTGTGATCATATTAAAAGCTGCTTTATGTAGTTACCGGCTTTATTGACGTTATTAGTGCATAAATGGCTAATTGTTTTCACATTATCGGTGTGAGCTAGAAGCTAGTTTAGTTAGCAGTTTACCCCGGGTGCTAAACGTTCGGCTACGGACTTATTAATTGACATGACATGAAAAGAGCTCATAGACACCGGGGGCAGCGGTTAGCCATCCCGGGCCGCCTTCGAGGCTCCAAGCCGGGCGGGAGACTGTTGAGCGGGGCAGTGTGTGACGGAGAGTCACCCAAAGGCGGAAGACAGTCAAAGTATGCCTCATAAATATCAGCTACGCAACCTTTTTTTAGAAGAAAATGACAGTGAGCAGAGCGAATGGAAACGGCAGACAAAGCCGGAAGTTGTGATGTTGAAAATTACCCATAATGCAACGCAAAAATCAGTCGCTCCCCCACCCATCGGATAAGATTTTTCGAGCAGAACGCTTGAATTAGCAGCAAGACAAAATAGCAAATAATTGAAAAAAAAAAAAGGTCCCGGCTAAGTACTCGAAGGCACACACTTTTGTTTTCTAGGGAGGAAATTATGTCATCTAATACATGAGATCTTCTCTATTTGTTTTGTGCACAAACATTTTTTATTGTTAGCTGTGGTCTAAACTCATTCCTAACGTTTCTAAAGCATTTCCAACAATCTACACATGAATGAGTTTATGTTTCACAGCTTTGATGGAGCAATACTGCCTTGGTAACGCAGACAACACCAACAACTAGCTGTTTATAATCAATGAAATGTGCACATGACATATGCAACATACTCAAAGACAGAACTTTTATTCCAGTACTTGAAATAAAAGTCATGTACAGGGGCTTTAAAGGAATAGACCACCGTTTTTACATACTGAGATATGTTCTTACCTTAGCTTTGACGAGTTCATTTGTACCTGTCTGGTCTCCACGTGTGCCTTCTGTAACGTAAACACAGCACAGACGGCGTTAGCATTTAGCCTCTCTCTTCTCCTCTATAGCTCCAAACGAGGTGAAGATAGAAGCTACCAAACTCTTCCACGTTTTCCCTATTTAAATATGGTTACGTGAAGTGTTAAACTACAAAGTATAATTACACAAAATTAAACAATGTGTATTTTCTAAGCGGATAAAAAGGGGAACTATATTGTAAGGCGTAATAATACCAGGAGTAAATCTACATCCGCGCAGTGATATCTTCACTTTACTGCGCGGATGCCGAATTACTCCTGGTATTATTACGCCTTACAATATAGTTCCCCTTTTTATCCGCTTAGAAAATACACATTGTTTAATTTTGTGTAATTATACTTTATGGTGTAACACTTCACGTAACCATATTTAAATAGGGAAAATGTGGAGAGAGTTTGGTAGCTTCTATCTTCACCTCATTTGGAGCTATAGAGGAGAAGAGAGAGGCTAAATGCTAACGGTGTCTGTGCTGTGTTTACGTTACAGAAGGCACACGTGGAGACCAGACAGGTACAAATGAACTCGTCAAAGCTCAGGTAAGAACATATCTCAGTATGTAAAAACGGTGGCCTATTCCTTTAAATTTCACAAATGATATTGTGATTTACATCTTTCATCCCAAACACATGTTGTTTTGTTGTTCTCCTCCGGGGCCAGGACTCCCCTGAAAATCCAAAATCTCAGTGGGACTTTCCTGGTTACATAAAGGTCAGCTCCTGGGTAACTAGTGCGGTTGCTTTTGTCTTGGTGGCTCGGTGACAGGGGATGCGCCGTCCCGCCTCTCCTCTCCGCTCATGCTCTCTGGCTCTCGGGTGTTTGCCTGTGCGTGCCACCGAGGCTGAAAGCTGCGTGAGGGAGAGAGAGAGGGGAGAGTAAGAAAACAAGAGCATGTTTGTCACAGAGTGTGTCCAGGGAGTACGCTCCAACTCCCAGCAGCCGACGACAAAACCGCTCTGTTGTGTTTAATGTTTCATTGTGCCACTTTTCTACTATGAGCCTGTGGGCGACCCTGGAAGTATACTGTTCCTACTATGAAACGCAATTTCATTTCATTTCATTTTAAATTATTAATATCGAATGTACCGAAATAAAAATTGTGCCAAAATAAAAGCTTCAGGAAGAGGATCTAGTGTATATGTTTGCCGTGTATGTATGTGTATGCAGCTTGTGGTTGTGATGTTCCGCTCCCAGAAAAGTCACAGGTCAAGTCAGAGGAGAGATGCATGATTTTGTGGCATTTTCCACCAGCAAAAACACCCATAAGGACATTCATGTTTGTATATTTTAGTATATATACTGTATATTTTAGTATTGCCCTGCAAAAGCAAATCTAAAAATGTGTTCTATTGTCAATTAATAATTGATAAGTGAAATGATCTGTCTTTTTGAACTAAAATAATAATATAAAAAAATCATATTGCACGATATTTCCTAGCGGGTCTGCATATTGGAAATCTAAATAGAAAAATAATCTTCAACATTGCAATTTGAGAGGAAAATCAATGACTAACAATGCAGACTTCTGTTGCAGTGATGTAAAACTAACTGTCATGCTGTTGCTACATGGTACGATAGTGCAGTGGTTAGCGCTTGTGCTCCACAGCTACAGTAGAAGGTCCTGGGTTTGATTCCCACCTGCACGGGGCCTTTCTCTGTGGAGTTTGCATGTTCTCCCCGTGTCTCTGTAGGTTTCCTCCGGGTACGATGGTTTCCCCTACCCAAAAAAAAACACGTACCATCGGTTAATTCTTGAGCCAAATGATACTGATCATCAGCCTGGCTCCACATCTGGAGAAGGGTCCCTGGGCACGGCACTGCCATCACCCACTACTCCTTATGGGTCGTCCCAGCGGCGTTGAAGGATGGGTCAAATGCAGAAGACACATTTCCCAACAGGGACAATAAAGTATACCTTTGTGTTATTATTACAGCAACAAGTCAGAGTTACACAAATGAAGTGAACATATTTCCATTAATTTGGACTTATCAAGGCATCATTTTTTGCAATTGTTTTTAGTTTATTTTAAGTGTATTGTATCCAGTCCATACTCCAGTCCATAAGTCCATACTCTGTCCACCGTTTTTCCTTTTCTGCTCTGAGCGTTATTAGCCGCGGTTTGTTTGGATGGAGAGAAGCGGGTCAGTGAGAGCAGCAGAGAGACACGGAGCGGCTAGGTCAGAGAGACCCGACACAGTCAAGCTGATCCTGGAGCCACAATAGACACACAGCCACGGCTTTCAAACAGGGACTATTTGGGAGAAATAACGAGGCATGAGGCTGGATTTGAGCATTACACAAGTGCACCATACACAATGATATGTCTGTAGCGAAAGTAGTCTCCTAATGATGTGCTCTTTTGTGGATGAACATTTGCCGTGTGGGTTCAAATGTTTATTTTCAGAAATCAATTGTGTGTCTCAGTCGTCCCTGCTCCAAAGTAACACAGATTATAAGGTCATTTAGTTGAAAACTTGAAGACATGAGTGTTAATTTCTGACTCCATGTGACCAAATGAATCACTCCTGAGTACAACCTTATACAATATTTGACCTTAAGTACCACCAGGACTAGATCAAGACCGACTCAGGATTAAACTGGGTCTTAAAAGGGTCTAAGATGGATTTAAATTGGACTAAAATATCCCAAAGTGACATTATTTACACCGAATCATGTCTAGAAAAAGCATCAAGGATAACGTCGAGCAAAAAACATGTACATAACCTGGTGAGCTTGGCCTGATAATATTCACCCAAGGTTTATGGTTACTAAAGGCAAGCATCCTCACCTGTGACCTGTGTTTGTAATTATTGTGTGTGTGTATAAAAGGTCAGTTTTTAGGCTCATGACAGACCCTTGCATCTGTCATCCAGTGCTGCACTGATTTCTGAGTCACGAAGAAAGCAAAAGAATTGTCAAAGGATCTGCAAGAAAAGGTAGTTGAACTGTATAAAATGGGAAAGGGTTATGAAAACAATATCCAAGGTACTGAGATTATCAATCAGCAGTGTTCAAACTCTAATTAAGAAGTGGAAAATGCGGGATTCTGTTGAAAAAAAATTCAGCAACAACTGGCATGAAAATTGTTCGGGATGCAAAGAACAACCAAGAGATAACTTACAATACAGGACTCTCTGAAAAGAAGTGGTGTGACTGTTTCAAGATGCACAATAAGGAGGCACTTGCTGAAAAATGGGCTGCATGGCCAAGACGCCAGAAGAAAGCCATTATTTCACAAATGTCACAAAGTCTCCGCTTACAATATGCCAAACAGCAATCTATCTATCTATCTATCTATCTATCTATCTATCTATCTATCTATCTATCTATCTATCTATCTATCTATCTATCTATCTATATCTATCTATCTATCTATCTATCTATCTATCTATCTATCTATCTATCTATCTATCTATCTATCTATCTATCTATCTATCTATCTATTATCTATCTATCTATCTATCTATCTATCTATCTATCTATCTATCTATCTAGTATCTATCTATCTATCTATCTATCTATCTATCTAGTATCTATCTATCTATCTAGTATCTATCTAGTATCTATCTAGTATCTATCTATCTAGTATCTATCTAGTATCTATCTAGTATCTATCTATCTAGTATCTATCTAGTATCTATCTATCTAGTATCTATCTAGTATCTATCTATCTAGTATCTATCTAGTATCTATCTAGTATCTATCTATCTAGTATCTATCTAGTATATCTATCTAGTATATATCTAGTATCTATCTAGTATCTATCTATCTAGTATCTATCTAGTATCTATCTATCTAGTATCTATCTAGTTATCTATCTAGTATCTATCTATCTATATCTATCTAGTATCTATCTAGTATCTATCTAGTATCTATCTATCTAGTATCTATCTAGTATCTATCTATCTAGATCTATCTAGTATCTATCTAGTATCTATCTATCTAGTATCTATCTAGTATCTATCTATCTAGTATCTATCTATCTAGTATCTATCTAGTATCTATCTATCTAGTATCTATCTAGTATCTATCTAGTATCTATCTAGTATCTATCTAGTATCTATCTATCTAGATCTATCTAGTATCTATCTAGTACTATCTATTTATCTATCTAGTATCTATCTATCTAGTATCTATCTATCTAGTATCTATCTAGTATCTATCTATCTAGTATCTATCTAGTATCTATCTAGATCTATCTAGTATCTATCTAGTATCTATCTATCTAGTATCTATCTAGTATCTATCTAGTATCTATCTAGTATCTATCTATCTAGTATCTATCTATCTAGTATCTATCTAGTATCTATCTAGTATCTATCTATCTAGTATCTATCTATCTAGTATCTATCTAGTATCTATCTAGTCTATCTAGTATCTATCTAGTATCTATCTATCTAGTATCTATCTAGTATCTATCTATCTAGTATCTATCTAGTATCTATCTAGTATCTATCTATCTAGTATCTATCTAGTATCTATCTATCTAGCATCTATCTAGTATCTATCTAGTATCTATCTATCTAGTATCTATCTAGTATTATCTTTATCTAGTATCTATCTAGTATCTATCTATCTAGTATCTATCTATCTAGTATCTATCTATCTAGTATCTATCTATCTATCTATCTATCTATCTATCTAGTATCTATCTAGTATCTATCTATCTATCTAGTATCTATCTAGTATCTATCTATCTATCTATCTATCTATCTATGAACTTCATGCGTGTGACCGTTCATATTGTAACCCAGACAGCATCGGTCCATGTGGCTCCGGTGTATTTGAAATGAAGGGAAACATGACCCGACGAGAGCGGCTCCCTGACTGTATAGACGGCGTATCAGAGGAGCGCTGAACGTGCCCCGTCCCGTGCACATGACAGGAGAGGAGACGCTCTCACCTCTGACCTCCCTTAGCACACCAGGGACATTTGTTTTTTCTGGCATTTCACCGGTGTAGATTTGAAGACTGGGATACTTCATACTTCTCTCCTGGATAAAAGTCTGTGGCGCCGTCCATCTTAAAGCCACAAACTGTACCTTTGATGACAGTAAGCTCGGAATTTGAGCCAAGGAAAAAAACAAAGTGGTTTGAAAGAGAAGTGAAAGACGCTAAAGAGGATCCTTGTCTGCAGAGGGACTCCCATCAGCCCTGGGTCTCTCTATAGCCATGGGAGTGGATCTCTGCTTCTGTAGTTCTCCCCGAGGTTTTTTTCCCCCCTCCCACTGGGTTTTTGAGTTTTTCCTTGCCGCGTAGGAGGGTCTATAAGGACATCATCTCCTCATCTCCTGCTGACTGCTTATGTGTGGGCAATACATTGGTTATTTGCGTCACTGTTTTAATGTTTGGTGCAGCCCTGAGAGGCAACTCTTGTGATATTGGGCCACGCAAAACAACTTGAGCTTCTCTGACCGCTACACTCACTCATTCACTCAGCTGTTAAGGAACTATACTTTAGCCAGAACCGTGGGAACATATTTTGGTAAGGGGAGTTCTGAGAGACATGCTTTTCTTTGCTTATTTCCTGTCTATCAATATTGCTTGTAATGCACTAACTATAACCACCGCAAGGGTTCCCACGGCCTTTATTGTAGCCACAACTGCCCTGAGGGGGAGTGACCAAAGTGAGGCTGCCAATCTGCTACCACCATCCTTTCATACACACATACTACAATCAAACACACGGTGGAGCGGCTTTAATTTCTTTAATTTCTTTTATTTACTTGCCTTGCCTAGACTCTTCAAAATAGGTGCCTTTTGCTTTGATTACTACTCTGCACACTTTTGATATTTTCTCAATGGGCTTCACGATGTCGTCACCAGAAACGGTTTACACTTCACAGACTGTTAAAGCATTTCATGGGACGACCTTATAAAGCTCATTGAGAAAATGCCAAAAAATCAAGGGTGGGAACTTTGAAGAATTTAAAATATAAAACATATTTTGAGGTATTTCACCCTGTTTTGTTTCTTACATAATCCCACGTGTTCATAGTTTAATGTCTTCAATGAGAATCACACAATATAAATAGTGCAAAGAAAAGCCGATACATAAAAAGTGTTTAAAACATTTGATTGGTACTGTATATACATTTATCAGAATGGGCATTTCTGAATGGAAGGTCCTAAGAAACATTTATGCCAAATGTGGTGCTCAAATTTCTGGCCGCTCTTGCAGGTGAAGGTGCAGTTGATGTGTCCAAGCATAACAACAAAAAGCACTTGCCTGCATCTATATTCATTGTTTTAGTTTTTTTTGGTCCTCCCTATGAGGCAATGCAAGTTTATGTGTAGAGCAAATTCAAAGAGTGAAGACGAGTTCACATTGCAACAAGGTGCTATACATAAAATACAAGAGAACAATCCATAAAACATAATATGCACATACTTTATATTATGGGATGTTTACTTTATTAAAAGGCAGCAGTAGTGGTATACGCCACATTATTATGCACATTGTATTTCAGTGTCAAAAAGGTAAAAAAAAACAGTTTTCAATGAAACTCATGGATGGTTTTGTGTCTCAGGGCTCTTTGAATCACTGATATCAATGTCAGACGCCTGTGATAATTAGTCCAGTTAAGGGAAAAACTACTGATAAAGGATGGTCCACATTATTAAGCAGACCACCATTAAGCAATATGGAAAAGAAAAAGGATCTCTCTGCTGATGAAAAGCATGAAATAGTTGGACTATGAAAACCTTCGATATTTCACAAAAAATCAAGCGTAATCATCATACTGTTAAGAGATTTGTGGCTGATTCAGAGCACACACTGGTTTGTGCAGATAAAGGCAGAATTTCTGCCAGACAAATACATCAGATTAATAGAACAGCTGCTACAAAGCAGCAAACAGGTATTTGTTAATTGAATGCTGATGAGCAGAAACGGCTACCGTGGGCCCAAAGATATAAGACTCATTTTCAAACAGTCTTGTTCACAGTGCCGTGTAACCCTAGATGATCCAGATGGATGGAGTAGTGGATGGTTGGTGAAATGCCACCATGTCCCAACAAGGCTGTGATGTCAATAAGGAGGAGGCGGAGTCATGTTTTGGGGCAGAATCATGGGGAGAGAGCTGGTCGGCCCCTTTAAGCTCCCTGAAAGTGTGAAAATGACCTCTGAAAAATATGTGGAGTTTCTGACTGACCACTTTCTTCCACGGTACAAAAAGAAAAGCTGTGCTTTCCCTAACAAAATCATCTTCATGCATGACAACGCACCATGTCCTGCTGTAAAGAATACCTCTGCATCATTGGCTGCTATGAGCGTAAAAGGAGAGAAACTCATCATGTGGACCCCATCGTCCCGTGACCTAAACCTTATTGAGAACCTTTGGAGCATCAACAAGCAATACATCTATGAGGGTGGGAGACAGTTCACATCCAGCAGCTCTGGGAGGCTATTCTGACATCCTGCAAACTAATCCAAGCAGAAACTATTCAACAACTCAAACTGTTATCAAAGAAGGGCTGCTATGTTAAAATATAACTTGGCCTGTTAAGATGTTTTTGATTTAAATGGCTTTTGATTTCGGTAAATATGACCTCCTAATGCTGCAAATTCAACAAATGACCATTTTCAGTTCTTTACAACCTTTAAAATGTATTTATAATATGTATGTATAATAATTTGAAACAGTAGATTTGGAGTTGTTTACAATATTTACTTTTGAATAAAATACTGTTATCACTGGGAGGCTTTTTCATTCATATTATCCTCTAACACAGGGGTTCCCAAACTTTTTTGGCTGGGACCCAAAAATTGACACATATACATCTCGGGACCCCCATTGCATAAAGTTATTGCCTCTTATGCGACTTTAGGCCAGAAAAACATCAAGTTAATATGTATTATACTGTTTATTTTGAATAATAATGGATTTCACTAATTATAGGCTGTTTTACACTCAAAAATATGCTAAAAACAGTAGCATTTTTCTTTTTGTTTCATCTTGAAATCATCTGGGGACCCCCACTTTAGGCCTCGCGACCCCCTGAGGGGTCCCGACCCCCACTTTGGGAACCACTGCTCTAACAGTTAAAGGCTCGAAAATTATGCCGACTGTCATTTGAGTTGATAATTTAGAAAATCTTAGAAAAATATCAGTACTGGTCAGTGTAGTGGTGATTGTATGTGCAGTTTTCTCATCCCCTGTAATCATTATCGGGTAACCTGTTGAGTACTAGTTTTCGCATAAAGGCTTTCCTCAATGCCAGTCCATGTACCGCTGCGTAAAGTGCGTAGGTGCCATATTGCATGTACAGCCGTTCACCCCTCGAGCCTGTGTGCGTTCATTGTCCGTGCGGGTGTGCCCACATTTCCTCCCCTCTATATCAGAGCAAGAGGGAGTGTGCTTCCTGTCTGCTTGTGCAGCTGTGCTTCAGCTCCTGTGATCTGTGCGTTTTATATGTTGTGAGTGCATGTATGCAGAGGAGGAAGCCATGTTTATTGGGCAGGGTTATTGGGCTGTTAGCTGGAAGTCGCACGGCACGCACACCGGCGCTTGTTTAGTCTAATGCGGGGGTCCTGAAATGAGTAAT
Source organism: Neogobius melanostomus (assembly GCA_007210695.1). NCBI lineage: Eukaryota > Metazoa > Chordata > Actinopteri > Gobiiformes > Gobiidae > Neogobius > Neogobius melanostomus. The sequence continues at coordinate 1,871,600 of VHKM01000107.1, forward strand.
GAGTCTAGTGTTTAGTTTTAGTCTCTTTTGATGAAATTTCCTTTAGTTAGCGATATTGTCATAGTTTAGTCGACTAAATCTGACATAGATTTAGATCACTTTCATCTTATTGTATCCAAACATCTTTAGTTGCTGCTTCATGGAGCTTTTCCCGCATGAACAAAGCACAGACTTGTTCATTTAGGAGTGATTTTAAATGAAATGAGGCTCTTTCAAACTGCTTCACTGGAAGTTCATGAGTTGTAGTCCCATCTTCAGCCTTTATTACTAAAATAATATACTACATATATGTGGAGATTTTAATCATAGTTCATTCCAAAAATGTATATCAAGATTATGTGACATGGTGCCTGTTGTGCTCCCTCCTGCCTGCTGGTGGCGCCCTGTGTATAAATGGCTGGTCAGATTAGCTTCCCGTTCCCTGACCTCAAGCACTTCCTGCATTGTGCGTATCGCCCATGGAGCTATTATAATGGCAACGCTCGCTCGAATTCAGGTATAGCCCATTCAAACCTTCTTTACCATTTAAATATAAAATCTAATTCACTGCTCTTTTAATGCCCCTGTAAATCTGTTTGCATGTCCTCATGCCGTATGTGAAGGTATGTAGGTAGTTAGTTTAGTTAGCCTCAGCATATGCTAACCCGGTGTATTATTTGTAGCCTGCGGTGTGGTTGGCTGCCATAGCTGCCGTAACTACGTCCAGTTTCTCCCGGTCGGACTCGCCGTCAAGGCCTCCGGCCAATCTAAAAGCGCTCCGCTCTGGCCTGCCAAGTCAGAAATGCTATGTTTGGCCGCTAAGCTTCATTATAGGTGCAGCTAATCCCTGCTAGCCGTTGCCGTTTCTAACAAATAACTTATTTTCATTCATATAGGTACTCGTGTAACGGAGCCCCGGGACACTGTGAATCATGCTTAGTTCACTGTCTGACTTACCTCCGTTGGAACCTTTTGTTAACCTTTTGTTGTGACAACAAGAGAAAGCTAAACTGTGAATGTGAAACTCACTGGTTGGTATCAAAAAGAACTGTACCTACTGAAACTGAACTAAATGAAGTGTATTTAAATTAAGTAACAGCAAACTGTTTTAACCAAACCAAGGTAAAATAAGTTTACATATTATAAAGTGGAACAAATGTTATAAATGTAAACAAACCTGTGTGACCTTAATGGTAGTTGTTCTGTGTTTAACGGTCATGTTCTGACCACCCGGTGGCGTTGTCGCAGTACCACTTGTAATGTAAGGTTTTAGTTTTCCATCGCTAAAGCTACCGAGCTACACCTACAACATTAGTTTAAATGTCTCAAATTGAGCATATTTTAAATTTGAGTTGCTTTGACGAGTTAAGATTAGGTTGGGCATTTGCACTTGATTTTTTAATTTAGTACAGTTTGTCTTTATTTCAGGTTGATTTATCTGCCAGTGGGTTAAACAAAATTGCACTTGTCCCATTGGCAGTGTTGCTTTCTTATTTTGAGTGAGATTATCTTCAAACCAGTGTAACATGTCATGGAATGAAATTATTCTTGGGGAAAAAAGTCTAAATGAGTGAAAATAAAACAAGATTAATATGGTCAAAGTCAAGTCATTTAAAGCCATGCGTGATGTTTAGTTTTTGTGGTGTTTTTACCTCATTAACCACTTTTAATTTAGTCAGCAAGAAAAGTCCCTTTGACTAATATGCATCTGACTTGTGGAGCAAGAAAACAGCCGTTGATAAGTCAGACATCATAATATTATACATGTTTGCGGGTATTGCTTTCCGGGATGACATTGGGTCTGCTTCGGCCTGTGCAGAGTGGGCAGGCTGATTGCATCGGGGCTTTGATCACTGGCATCATATTCATGGCCAGACAGTTGACCTTGCCATGTTGTTAGTTAAAGGTCAAAAGTCCTGGATCTTTGCTCCCCAGACGTTACGACCTTATACCCTACGTCTGGTCCGAGCCATCTGGAGGAAGAGGAGGCGGGAGGGGGGAGAGGGAAGAGTCCAACGGCTTTGTGGCAATTTGACTGGCTCTCATTTAAAACCCTGAGTGAAAGCGAATAAAGACATTTTCTATTTGGTGCAGGATCTTTTCTTGCTCTGTTGTAAAGGATCCGGGAAATATTTAGGAGGATCCGGCAAAGATTTGATCTGATATAATGGTGTTTAATGAGAGTGTTCCGGCAAATGTTTTAGCCTGTCCCCCAAATCCATCACATCAGACCAAAAGTGTTCCTGAAACTACTAATTTACAAATGAAGCACTGGAAGTATGTTTTGGGAAACACTTTTCACTCTTTTAGATAAACTTAATTATCACATACAAATAAAGTCAAGTCAAAATCGGGTCCATATGGATGTTTTTTCACAGCAGATTGTTCAGTAGAAGCGAGAAACCGGCTGTTGTAGCTAACCTGAGCATGTAGCATGATGCTAACATGGAGCCTTATGTTAGCATTGACAGTTTATGGGCTGTTGAACCACTTTGGTTCTCTCTGTGCCTTTGTATCTTTATTTAGTAGAAAACTATATTCATAATGGAGTAATTGGAGAAAATTGTGATTTTTATCTTCGTTGTTTTCCCCCTTTGATTGCTTCAAACATGACCATATACAGTGCCTTGCGAAAGTATTCGGCCCCTTGAACTTTTCGACCTTTTGCCACATTTCAGGCATCAAACATAAAGATATAAAACTGTAATTTTTTGTGAAGAATCAACAAGTGGGACACAATCATGAAGTGGAACGAAATTTATTGGATATTTCAAACTTTTTTAACAAATAAAAAAATGAAAAATTGGGCGTGCAAAATTATTCAGCCCCTTTACTTTCAGTGCAGCAAACTCTCTCCAGAAGTTCAGTGAGGATCTCTGAATGATCCAATGTTGACCTAAATGACTAATGATGATAAATAGAATCCACCTGTGTGTAAGCAAGTCTCCGTATAAATGCACCTGCTCTGTGATAGTCTCAGAGGTCAATTTAAAGCACAGAGAGCATCATGAAGTCCAATAACACACCAGACAGGTCCGAGATAAAGTTATTGAGAAATATAAAGCTGGGTTAGGTTATAAAAACATTTCCAAAGCTTTGAACATCTCTCAAAGTACAGTTAAATACATCATCCAGGAATAGAAAGAGTGTGGCATCACTGCAAACCTACCAAGACCCGGCTGTTCTCCTAAACTTACTGACCGAACAAGGACCGCACTGACCAGAGCTGTTACCAAGAAGCCTATGATGACCCTGGATGAACTGCAGAGAGCTACAGCTCAGGTGGGGGAAACTGTACACAGGACAACTATTAGTCGTACACTGCACAAATCTGGCCTCATGGCAGAGTGACAAGATCAAGCGATTTTGAAAGAAAATCATAAGAAGTCCCGTTTTCTGTTTGCTAGAAGCCACCACGTGGCCTCCATGTGGCTTCTAGCAAACAGAAAACAGTATTTCTTATGGTTTTCTTTTAAAAATGCCACAAAGTTCAAGGGGACCGAATACTTTCGCAAGGCACTGTAGCCTATGACAATTCCAGGGATGCCGTCTGTATCTATGTCACTTAGGTCTTCCATCTGACTGAGATTTATTTTCAAATATTGCAATTTCTTCTCATGTTGTGCACCACTACTCCTACGTCTGTTAATTTTCATTTTCCTCATTTGGGAATATACAATTTCACAACAACATTTGTGCTGATAAATCCTGCTGCATTCATGTGGCCTTTATTGTTTTTTCCAAGCTTGCATCATGTGATCATACAATATAGCGACAGCATCGTTGGTTAAGTCATGTTAACGTCGAGTAGCCTATTCTTTTGCTGTGCATAGACAAACTAACTCTTGTGCTAAACTAAACCATCTTGATTAACAGAGGGTGCAAGCAATTTTGGTCCCTAAGCAGAAAAGAAAAGCAGGGCGAGGAAGGAGATGGGTGTATAAACACACAATCTACACCAAAGATAATTGTAGGAATGAATTAATTCAGTTTAGATGTAATAGTTTAGTTATTGGAGCTCCTGCAGCTTCCTTCTCTTCCTCTCTTTCCTTTTTCACTTCGAGCACAGGCCCCAGAGAACACTGCATGATGAAAAGTTTTGTCAGTGCATTGGAACTCATGTTTGCTGATAGATTTAGTGTGTTTGTCGAGTTTCTGTAACTCTTCGTTCTCATTGTTCACATTGAATACGGGCACTTTACGCCAGTTCTGCTATTTTGTCTTTTAACCCTCAATATTTACAATTACCATCAAGCAATTTTCAGATATAATTGAGTGCATTTTGAAATAGGTCACTCATGTGGCTCAAACAACCCAGTCCAGTGGCTGACGCAGAGGAAAACCTTTACTGCAATGGCAACTCCAGGGCAACTAAGAGCTCACAGAAAGATACACCACATAGACCTTCTTTTTCAAGGGTAAGAGCTAAGACATAGAGCCTGCCAGACAATCTTTTTCTCCTTTTGAAGTGGGTCAAGTCTCCCCTTCTTACACGAAAATGATCAAATCCGCACTATCAGGAAACCAGGAAGACATCACAAGGTCAAGATCAAAAACTCATTATCTGCTCCTCGCGCACACTCGCTCCCGCAGATCAATAAGAGCTTTATAAAGGAACGACTTATAGACTTTGGATCAGATAAGAAAGATGGCGACTGGAGTCTACAAATATATAAAAATACAAGAGGAGCCCAGTGCCATAAGGGTCAGCTGAAGGCAGTAAACTGGCGGATTGAAAGCCACCGAGGTCGATGAAAGACATAAAAGCGGTTGTCTGTTGTAGAAGTGGCAGCAGGGCACCTTGAACTGACGCCGGCCATCTTGGAAAGGGCACAGAGTCAGTGGGTGGTCGGCGTCGGCTGGAGATGTGAGCTGAGCGACATAAGGCCAGTGGAAGACACACAAGGAGAGTTCAGCGACTTCATGACCTGCGTACTTCTAGACTGTGTATTTGGTTACTGAAGGCCAAGAACTGGGAGATTTTCCATGTGCAAAAAATGTATTCATGTATTCAAAGTAGCCAACAACAGGGAACAAAGCATATGTGTTTCATGTTATGCATCTAGGGTAGGGTGACCAGACGTCCCAGTTTACTCGGGACAATCCTAGTTTTTAGTCCTTTGTCCGATATTGGCAAGGATTTATACAAAATCATTGATTTGTCCCAGTTTCCCAGTGTTTCGTCAAGGTGATCCCCAAAACAACCCCCTTCACTTGAAAATGTGTAAGTAAGTAAAGTTTATTTCTAAAGCAGATAAAATCACAACGTGCTGCACAAGATAATTAGGTAAAAACAAACAATATAGGGGGTGCATACCTATGTTCCCTGGGTGCGATTTTTTTTTTCCGTAGGTGAGTTGGTACTTCAACCAATCACAAGTCATGAGAGTGAAATGTCATACATATATCAAGCAGCTTAACCCTGACCCTGCCCTAGCCACTAACCTTAAGGATAGTGGGCTGGTGCCTAATCTTAATCAATAGAAGTGGGGGAACATTAGCCTGGCTAACGCCAGACTAAAATCACAAGTGATATTTAGTCTGGGGACCACCAATTCATTTTCTCGTAGGAGAGGTGTGGTTTATGATTGTCCATAGCCATTTATTGGGCGCTACAAATATCTCTCATGCGTCTGCACGTAGCCATAGCCAATCGTATCATGGTATCAGATGACGTATGACGTACCTGCTGTAAACTTTTGAGCTAAACTATTTAGAACACGTTCTAAAGCTTGATCGAAAGATGGCATCGCGTCTGCTGCTGTCATGTTGGATCCGTAAATATTTTTTTAATTTTTTTTATCCCTAAACAAACTACAAGCTTCCGTATGTCAAATAGCGCGTCATCGTCTTACTGTCCCTCCTCGTTCTGTGATTGGTGCTCAAATCCATGGAAAAATGTCGGCCATGGTCCCCAGGCTGTTGTGAAGTTCGAAAAGATTCGAGCGCACACAGCAGTCTGGCGTTAGCCAGGCTAGGGGAACATAGGTACTGGGGAACATATGGCTGACCCCCAATATAAGTATGAGATGAAAGTGACACTAGTGAAAACCCACTAATCCAAAGCTTTCTTGAATAAACATGTGTTAAACCAACAAAAACATCTCAAGACTTTCATCTCCTCAATGCTGATTGGTGAATATCAGTACTGTATAAGACAGTCTGGTCACCCTAATGGCACACCGAGTAAGCAAATGATTGTCTGTGAGATTCCAAGAGAGAGCGTTTGGACCCTTCTGAAGCGTTCGATCAAGGCTGTAATATTATAGGCTCCATGAGGTCTGGGAATCTAACCTGGGATCTTCTTTCTGTGAAATGAAAGTGTAATCTTACTGTGATGTACAATGGGGGCCACCTACGGGACTATATTAAGTGCGGACCTTGTCAATCTGTTATATACAGTATTATATATTATTCACACTTTCAAGTTCAAATGCTGGAAAAGAACTGAAAAGAAAATATGTGATGTTTTGCTTAATTTTGCACACACTCCAGTACATTTATCGAGGGTTCCACTCAGACACATTAGCAACTTTGCAACTTGTGCTTTTAGCTTTTCCTTCAAATCGTTTGCTTTGCACCGGTGTTTTTGCTTAACCACATTTGTTTAACAACCAAGTCCTAGAGATTTTTCAAGACACGTAAGCTACAGCTATACTTTAACTTTTTCAATATGTACATTATTCTCAAATTACACCACACAAAAACAAAGCCTTAGGTGTCCTATGCTATGCTGAAGCATGACTAAAGATACTAAAGGATCTTACATCTGTATGTATTTGGCTAAAAGCTGCTAAAAGATAATTAATTCAGTCAAATCAATTGTTTCCGACACTTGAGCACTCTCTCCATAACCTCTTTCAAGTGTTTTGAAGTGTTGTTGTCATGGCGATGTGAAAACAGGAAGAAACCTCCCTCCCTCCTGGTACAACTTAATTTTTCACCTTTTTCTGCGACCTGCATTTGTGGTTTCTGTGTTCCACATTGTTTTTCTTTTTAATGCACCTCATTATGCAGGGCTTATATCACACTTCACATATAACTCAATTAAACAAATATAATAATAATGATAAATAAACCCGAATTAAATTATATTAAGGATGGTATTGACAACTGGGAAGTAGCAAGATCTCAGAATATAATATGTATTAATGCACCTTTAATAATGATAATTAATGATAATTAAACCCAAATTAAATTATATTGAGGATAGTAATGACAACTGGGAAGTAGCAAGATCTCAGAGTATAATATGTATGAATGCACCTTTATAACATAAAAGTAGCACATTCTTTTGTTCTTTATTTTGCTGTTGTTTTTGTCTTATTCTTCATCATTTATTGTTACTTTGCCCTATGTTCCTTTGTTTATGATTTGCTACCTTGTAAATATTAAATGTAATGTTACTATTTTTATTTTGGGGTGGGCGCTTATAAGCCTTTGGCTTCAGCCCACTCCCTTTGAGCAGGTTAACTGCTCAAACAAATAAAATAAACTAAACTAAATACTTTTATACGTCTTTGCCAAGTTTTTGTGGAGGTTTGGTGGATTTGTTTACTTTGAAAGTCTAAAATGGTCCTGAAGAAAGCAGCTTTTTAAATTTAAACAAAATGCTAGCTTTTCAGCTAAACCCATTTGAGACCTACACATTTCTTCTTCTGAGACACTGAAGAGGCACCAAGAGCCCCCACAGCTGCAGCACAGCGGAGGCGTCACAAGAGGAGCTACAGGAAACAAGTAAGGGACAAACGAGGAGATGAAAGACAATTTCCACCTGAAATTGTTGCATTCCCACATTGCCTCGCTAGATGTGTCACCTTCGAAACAGCAGCTAACTTCAATCAATCAATCAATCAATCAATCAATCAATCAATGGTTTTGTATATCCCAATTTCACAGGAGTTACCTCACAGGGCTGCCACTAAACATTAAGGCAATAAAACAGAACAGTAAATAAGACAATGTAAAGTTCAGGCGAATTAAGTATCCAGGCAAACATAATGTCCAAATAAGTGTCGGCAGTAGGTGGTGGTGACGAGCCTGTGGGTGTCCCCCATCCTTAGACTTTCCAGCATGGCTAGGAAAAACTCAAAAACCCAGTGGGAGAAAAAAGAAACCTCGGGGTGAACCACAGAAGGAGAGATCCACACCCATGGACGGACAGGCTATAGAGACCCACGGCTGATGAGAGGCCCTGAGCAGACCGGCCAAGATCACAGAATGTCCAGTCCTTGTTGGACAGAAGTTTACAAAAGATCATGAACTGACAAACATCTGACCGATCTGCTCTGATGCAGCTGAAATCCAATTGTGAAATGACAGGGAAATGACAGGGAACCGTCGAATCATTTTCCTCCTTGTTTACAGACACCGGGAAGAGTGTGAGGTGTTGAGGGGTTGCGGGAAATAAAACATCTGCACTGTAAACTTTGTTTTAAATGGAAGTATTATTATTACAGACTTACATGAATGTTACAGTTAAGCAAATGATATCAAAATGTTTACTCTGCTACACTATTCTACTGATAAATGTGTGTTGCACATAAGATTAATGATCAACTCGACACAACAGCCTGCAGAAATGAATTTCTCTTATGGAACAATAAAGATCAGTCCATTATAATCTATCCATTCCAATTAATACAGTTTGCAAAACATCAATTCTATCTTCTTGGAAATGTTTAGCTTTGGTGAGAAAAAGGTTCTTAAAATGTGTCACCTACAATATCTTTATCTCACGTCAACATACTGTATTAACTCATCAAACCACTCACTCATGTCTTAGCCTCTCACGAACATCTTTTTTTTGCATTTCCGGTGCTGTTATTAAACGCCTTTGTCCCGTCAGTCTGTTCCATTTGCAGCTGACAGCTCGCACACACTTCCTCCTCGCACCTTATATGAACATCCCGCCGCACGCTTCTCCTGTCGACTCACTCTTTTTTAAATCTCAGGCAGGTCCCTTTTAGGCCAATCTGGCACAGGAATCAATCACGGCACACACTCCGCTGCCAAAGCAAATATGAGCTGTCTGTCTTTTATACACACTTCCTACCACACTGAAAGTTAAATGTATTCTGCTTGGGTTTGGATTGCATTGGCATACCAGTGGAATACAACAAATTGAGAGGAATACGTCTTATATTACGCTAAAGTGACGTGTTTTTGAGCTTTTAACCAAATTACAATGTTGTATACTGTCATCAAATAGACCTGGTGTTTTGTTGCATTTATTTTCAATAGTTTGTCCTGCTGCTTCCGAATATGTCCCTTTTCTGACAATGGCAGCACAATGGCAGCTGTTAAGCAAGTTTGACAGAAGCTACCATTGTTTTTAGCTTAAACTTCTCGATCAATTACTGCAGCAGATGACAGTTCTTCCCTCTGCTGGTGATTTACACATACACACAAACGCTGTCAATTCGCAGCCCCTAGAGGCTACAAGCGCCACTGCAGGTGTCGTAGCATGTTGGGTTTTTTTCACTCATTAATTGTCCGTGAGAGTAAATACCACACTGACAGAAAAGACAAAGGGAAAGAGGGATATTGTACATCCAATTACACAATGGAGATAATGTTTTTCACTGAAACTGAGCTGTAAATACTGTTTAAGTGGCGCTAGCCCGCAGTTAGCTTTGCCTAGTTAGCCTGTTAGCTTCTTCTTCGTGATTCCATTAGTGTGTATTGGTGGCTCCGACCCGGTGCAGGGAAGTTGCAATTGTGGTTTTCTGGACAGAGACACCAGGGGGAGATGAAAGACCCCCCAATCATCCCATTAACGCTTGTATTACCCCCAGAGGGACTACGGAAAGGACAACAAGTTACTTAGTACTGCTTTAAGTTCAGATGTCCTTAGAAAACATTAGTGTAATTTAGTTTTCTCTGGAGCCTGTGCTCGCAGCAGCAAGCGAGAAAGGAAAGGCTATGTCTGAGCTGAAGTCTGCTTAGGGCACTAAAATGGCTTGCAGCGGCCCTGGCCTCCAAGGGATCTTCACACATTTTTACTCTTTGAGCTACTTTTACATCACCAAGAATGGCAAAGAGCTACTTCTGCTTCGACAACACTTGTATAACTGTGCAATTTAAGGGGATTTCACCCTGGAGAGTAAGTGGCCAAGATCCTACGTCAGCACAATTAAAGACAATTGAGTTTCCTCTTTATACGTTTGGAAATTGTCTGCAACGTGTTCAAAACAAATAGAAAATGCATCTAAAATGTGACTCATGAGGCTTATAGAAAAAGGCCTTTGAGGAGCACTTGGAAAGACTGGAGAGTTTCTGAGGGCTCTTGATTTACAGAGATCCCTGTTCAGGATATATACATAGTTATACTACAGGAAGTACCAATGCAAAGGTGCCCCAAGTTTGAAAGTATGGACCCTTGTGAGTGTGAAATAATGAATAAAAATTGATGATATTGGAGTCTTATAACCATGCGACAATTCTTCCGCTGCAAATGTTTTCACTCTTGGCTCTTGGTCTCGTAGAAGGAAACTGTTGTATTGTGTCCAGACAAAGACAAATAAATCTTTCACAATCGAAGACAATTATCGCATGAGAGCGAAGTGCGGCACATCAGACTAATGTTATTGTAATATTTGCTCAATTGTGAATCGGGGGCCACATCAGAGACTCACAGCGCACCAAGTCACAATGCCTTGGCAGCCAAAAGCGCTAAAAGATGTCCCTACTAAGATGTAAATACGATTTTTTATGAGGAAAATCTCTGAAAATTGTTCTCCACGTACTCACTGTTGGACCCACTCTCATATCGCCAATCCTTCCCTTTGAATTGTTTTGGTTCCGCACGTTCGGTCACTTGGTCCATTTAAGTGCAGGGAACCAATGTTTTGCACTTTTCACATTTTTGAAGTTTCCAAAGTATTTAAACACTTCAAAATGTGAGCACGTAGGTGGAGGGTCAGACTTACCTCAACCGGTCCTGGCCCTAACCCTAATGTCATGGTGTGCAAATCCAGACCTGCAGATTGTACCCGATGATCCCAAACGTTGGAACCAATTACGACCCTTCACAATACTATCATGTGATCTTTTTTCTAATAGGCAAACATCTGCCCTGTCCTGACTCACACCTCCCTGTCCCCGAGGAAAGTTTGGGGCCGTCTGAAGCCATAAGAAATGGTTCACATTAAACCATTTCATGTCTGTTCAAAATGAAAGAGGAAACTGAACACTGCCCATACGCACTACAATAAAAAAGACCATGAAATGTGGATTTTTCCCTAAACAGGAAAGCATAAGATCAAAACATGGCACAAGTATGGTCTTAGGTTCTGCTCAACAATAGAATAAACATGTTGCGCTGACATCTAAAAGAGAAGTAGCACGTTTTAGAATGGGCAAAAACGCCCACCTGAACCGAGCACATTTCCCTAGTTTGACTTTAACCAAATGTAGAAAGCGTCTAAATAAAAGCGTCAAAATAGCAACAAAACGAGAATAAATCTGAAACAAAAAAGTGTGAAAAAAAGCGATGAAAGAGTAATATGTGACTAAGACGCAACAAACAAGCAAAACAAAAAATGCTACAAAAAAGTGACAAAAAAGGCACAAAACTGCAACAAAAAGTGACAAGAATACAACAAAAAAAGGTGACAAAAAGCAATGAAAAAGTGACAAAAAAGCAACAAAAAAGCCACAAAAAAACAACAATAAAGTAACGAAAAATGCAACAAAAAAGTGACAAAATATTCGACAAAAAGTGACAAAAAATCAACAAAAAAGGAGACAAAAAGCAATGAAAAAGTAAAAAAAAGAAAAAGAAAAAGTGACAAAAAAGCAACAAAAATACAACAATAAAGTAACAAAAGATGCAACAAAAGTGACAAGAATACAACAAAAAAGTTGACAAAAAGCAATGAAAAAGTGATAAAAAAGCAACAAAAAGTGACAAAAAATCAACAAAAAAGTGACAAAATATTCGACAAAAAGTGACAAAAAATCAACAAAAAAGTTGACAAAAAGCAATGAAAAAGTGATAAAAAAGCAACAAAAAGTGACAAAAAATCAACAAAAAAGTGACAAAATATTCGACAAAAAGTGACAAAAATCAACAAAAAAGTTGACAAAAAGCAATGAAAAAGTGATAAAAAAGCAACAAAAAAGCCACAAAAATGCAACAAAAAAGTGACAAAAAATTCGACAAAAAGTGACAAAAAATCAACAAAAAAGTGACAAAATATTCGACAAAAAGTGACAAAAAATCAACAAAAAAGGAGACAAAAAGCAATGAAAAAGTAAAAAAAAGAAAAAGTGACAAAAAAGCGACAAAAAAGTGACAAAAAAGTGACAAAAAATTCGACAAAAAAGTGACAAAAGATTCGACAAAAAGTGACAAAAATCAACAAAAAAGGTGACAAAAAGCAATGAAAAAGTAAAAAAAAAAAGTGACAAAAAAGCAACAAAAATACAACAATAAAGTAACAAAAAATGCAACTAAAAAGTGACAAGAATACAACAAAAAAGTTGACAAAAAGCAATGAAAAAGTGATAAAAAAGCAACAAAAAAGCCACAAAAATGCAACAAAAAAGTGACAAAAAATTCGACAAAAAGTGACAAAAATCAACAAAAAAGTGACAAAATATTCGACAAAAAGTGACAAAAAATCAACAAAAAAGGAGACAAAAAGCAATGAAAAAGTAAAAAAAAGAAAAAGTGACAAAAAAGCGACAAAAAAGTGACAAAATATTCGACAAAAAGTGACAAAAAATCAACAAAAAAGGTGACAAAAAGCAATGAAAAAGTGACAAAAAAGCAACAAAAAAGCCACAAAAAAACAACAATAAAGTAACGAAAAATGCAACAAAAAGTGACAAAATATTCGACAAAAAGTGACAAAAAATCAACAAAAAAGGAGACAAAAAGCAATGAAAAAGTAAAAAAAAGAAAAAGAAAAAGTGACAAAAAAGCAACAAAAATACAACAATAAAGTAACAAAAGATGCAACAAAAAGTGACAAGAATACAACAAAAAAGTTGACAAAAAGCAATGAAAAAGTGATAAAAAAGCAACAAAAAGTGACAAAAAATCAACAAAAAAGTGACAAAATATTCGACAAAAAGTGACAAAAAATCAACAAAAAAGTTGACAAAAAGCAATGAAAAAGTGATAAAAAAGCAACAAAAAGTGACAAAAAATCAACAAAAAAGTGACAAAATATTCGACAAAAAGTGACAAAAAATCAACAAAAAAGTTGACAAAAAGCAATGAAAAGTGATAAAAAAGCAACAAAAAAGCCACAAAAATGCAACAAAAAAGTGACAAAAAATTCGACAAAAAGTGACAAAAAATCAACAAAAAAGTGACAAAAAATCAACAAAAAAGTGACAAAATATTCGACAAAAAGTGACAAAAAATCAACAAAAAAGGAGACAAAAAGCAATGAAAAGTAAAAAAAAGAAAAAGTGACAAAAAAGCGACAAAAAAGTGACAAAAAAGTGACAAAAATTCGACAAAAAAGTGACAAAAGATTCGACAAAAGTGACAAAAATCAACAAAAAAGGTGACAAAAGCAATGAAAAAGTAAAAAAAAAAAGTGACAAAAAGCAACAAAAATACAACAATAAAGTAACAAAAAATGCAACTAAAAAGTGACAAGAATACAACAAAAAAGTTGACAAAAAGCAATGAAAAGTGATAAAAAAGCAACAAAAAAGCCACAAAAATGCAACAAAAAAGTGACAAAAAATTCGACAAAAAGTGACAAAAAATCAACAAAAAAGTGACAAAATATTCGACAAAAAGTGACAAAAAATCAACAAAAAAGGAGACAAAAAGCAATGAAAAAGTAAAAAAAAGAAAAAGTGACAAAAAAGCGACAAAAAAGTGACAAAATATTCGACAAAAGTGACAAAAAATCAACAAAAAGGTGACAAAAAGCAATGAAAAAGTGACAAAAAAGCAACAAAAAAGCCACAAAAAAACAACAATAAAGTAACGAAAAATGCAACAAAAAAGTGACAAAATATTCGACAAAAAGTGACAAAAAATCAACAAAAAGGAGACAAAAAGCAATGAAAAAGTAAAAAAAAGAAAAAGAAAAAGTGACAAAAAAGCAACAAAAATACAACAATAAAGTAACAAAAGATGCAACAAAAAGTGACAAGAATACAACAAAAAAGTTGACAAAAAGCAATGAAAAAGTGATAAAAAAGCAACAAAAAGTGACAAAAAATCAACAAAAAAGTGACAAAATATTCGACAAAAAGTGACAAAAAATCAACAAAAAAGTTGACAAAAAGCAATGAAAAAGTGATAAAAAAGCAACAAAAAAGCCACAAAAATGCAACAAAAAAGTGACAAAAAATTCGACAAAAAGTGACAAAAAATCAACAAAAAAGTGACAAAATATTCGACAAAAAGTGACAAAAAATCAACAAAAAAGGAGACAAAAAGCAATGAAAAAGTAAAAAAAAGAAAAAGTGACAAAAAAGCGACAAAAAAGTGACAAAAAAGTGACAAAAAATTCGACAAAAAAGTGACAAAAGATTCGACAAAAAGTGACAAAAAATCAACAAAAAAGGTGACAAAAAGCAATGAAAAAGTAAAAAAAAAAGTGACAAAAAAGCAACAAAAATACAACAATAAAGTAACAAAAAATGCAACTAAAAAGTGACAAGAATACAACAAAAAAGTTGACAAAAAGCAATGAAAAAGTGATAAAAAAGCAACAAAAAAGCCACAAAAATGCAACAAAAAAGTGACAAAAATTCGACAAAAAGTGACAAAAAATCAACAAAAAAGTGACAAAATATTCGACAAAAAGTGACAAAAAATCAACAAAAAAGGAGACAAAAAGCAATGAAAAAGTAAAAAAAAGAAAAAGTGACAAAAAAGCGACAAAAAAGTGACAAAAAAGTGACAAAAAATTCGACAAAAAAGTGACAAAAGATTCGACAAAAAGTGACAAAAAATCAACAAAAAGGTGACAAAAGCAATGAAAAGTAAAAAAAAAAAGTGACAAAAAGCAACAAAAATACAACAATAAAGTAACAAAAAATGCAACTAAAAAGTGACAAGAATACAACAAAAAAGTTGACAAAAAGCAATGAAAAAGTGATAAAAAAGCAACAAAAAAGCCACAAAAAACAACAATAAAGTAACGAAAAATGCAACAAAAAAGTGACAAAAAATTCGACAAAAGTGACAAAAATCAACAAAAAGGAGACAAAAAGCAATGAAAAAGTTAAAAAAAAAAAAAAAAGTGACAAAAAAGCAACAAAAATACAACAATCAAGTAACGAAAAATGCAACAAAAAAGTGACAAGTAACTGACAAAAACAGCAATGAATAAAATAGTCATAAAGTGACAACACGGCAACAATGCAAGAGAATAACATCGGTTTATATCTGTTTTCTAGATCTTAGCTTTCAAATAAGATGTTACACATGGCCTTTAGGCTGTAAGCTCTCCAGTCAAGAAGCTTTTACATTTGGGTGAACTGGAGAAACTGGAGAAAATGTGCTCAGTTAAGGTGGGGGTTAAGACGTCAAAGCCTGTAAAGTCTCTGTACATTTCTGCTTTTCTGTGTCACCAAGATCACTTAAGTCACGCCTGGTGAATCTTTTTGAAAGTGTCATTCTCGCCTTGGGCCGTAACAATGACAGCAGAGGAACTGGTTTGGCCGACGCATTCATTCCGATGAGAAAATAACCCATAAAAAATAACCCATAAAAATGTCATGTGGGGTCAGCATGACAGTGGGTCGTCGTGCGGGACATGTTTTGACTTATTGATGGAGGACACTCGTTTTCCATTGGCCGGCAGCTGGGGGCTGGGACGAAGCGCTCGTGTGTGCCCATTGTTTCCGAGAGTAACACGTGTGAGCGAGGGAGCGTAGCGATGGAGGCTGCGGGTGTCGGCGTGGCGTGTGAAAGAGTGGATGAGGGAGAGAGATCGCGTGTGTGAGAGGACACCACTTCCTCTGAGCTGCAGACTTGTACGTGAACGGCGCTTTGGAGAAGAAGAGTGTGAAGATCCTTTAGCTCCGTGCACACTGCAGCTGCCATTTGTGTTGCACGTCAATAACCACTTCCTCTGCGCGCGGTGAAGAGGCCATGTGTGGCTGGGGAAGCCCGTAACGGACACAAGGGCAGGGGCAAAGGGAGAGGGAGCTCAAAATGTGTCAGGACAAGGAGGAAATGCAGCAGTTCTATTCTACTCATTTCTCTATAAATGCTCATTGTCTGGAGATTTAGTCAGAAATATTAAGTTTATCATCAAGTTTGCTCTGGTCTTTTATAGAATCACTGGGCATTACTTGAAATGAGTTGCTCAAATCAAGGACAAATTTACCCGTTTCAAGAAAATGTCATATTATTTCTATTGTACTTTTTGCCATTCATACTATAGAGCAGCACATAACAGACGTGGCTATTTCTAGTCGCAGGCATTTGCAAAAATGTTCATAAAGGTCTGTCTCCAGGTCAGGACGTACTTTGTTGAAATTGGCAGCTGTGTCTCAGACAAAAATGCCATGACCCGTGGAGTCCCCCAGGGGTCAATCTTGGGACCCCTCTTATTCAACTTGTACATGCTTCCATTGGGTCAGCTAATAAACACCAATAATGTGTCTTACCAAAAGTATTTTATCTGCGCTCTTGCCTTTTACTGTAATTAATAAATGTTTCTGTTAATGTTGTATGGATTGATTTGATCTACTTTCTTGTAATTTTATGCAATCGTGAAGCCCTTTGAACTGCCTTTAAATGTGCTCTACAAATAAACTTGGTATTTGGTCGTTTGCCTTATGATCAAATGAATGAATGAATTATTTAATTTAATCTAATCTAATTCATTAGAACAATATTCCTCAAATCAATTTTCGTTGGCCCTCAGGCTTCTAGCATTTGCACATATTTTCCCAAAAAAGTGATAGTGCAAGTTTATTAATTCTGTGCATTTATAACCTTACAACATTTTAGTGTGAGACAGAGCTGCAATATAGTTCTAAGCCTAAAAAAAGGTGTAGCTACACAGTTAAAACCCCGACTAAATGCTCCCAGTTGAATGTTTCACTGCATTAACCATGGTCCACGCCATAGACACTTATACTCGCTCCACAATGGGAAAAGTTTGAACACAGGCCTAACTGCAAATTGTTTTATTAAACGTTGATGAAAATATTTTTTTTGGGTCGTGGTTTGCTATGATACAGTTGAGAATAGTAATGGGATTTACGGCTCTTTACTGGGAGCCGAGTCTTTGGGGTCCGTTCATTTCAAAGAGCCGTTCACAATAGCTGGTCGGTCATGAACATCACATCACAAGTGGAGAACCACTGCTGCAGAACACCGTATTTCCCACTTTGCCTGTAACATCAACCCAAAACATGCAGCTTAGGTCATTTTCACACATGTTAGCGCTTTGTGGGCCGACCCAAGACCGATCTAGTTTCAGCTTTACTTCAAAGTTAGTTTAGTCAATGGGCATCGACCATCAAAGCTCCATCAATGCAGCGGCAAAGTGTAGCGTGATGGTCAATCCTCTCTCTCAAGGCTTAATACTGTGAGGCTAATGTGCTCTTAAAGCAGCACACAGAGACACAGGCTTTACAGCGCAGTAGGAAGGAGAGAGGAGCAGAGGAGAGACGTACTTCGCTGATGTACAGTTGAGCCATTTAGACTTGTCAGAATAATATACACTCTTCCAATCCTGCAGCGCCTGCTCATTGAAAATAAGTCCTTTCTTCGCTCAAAAAAAAGGAAAGAAACCGAAAATAGTTCAGCCCGATGTCGGCCGCCTGCGCGACACATCTGCTCTGCTCCAAAGTGCGACAGGAATTGCTCCATCACCGGCTGAAATATGTGGTCTCAGAGCCATATAGAGCGGCCCAAAGTGCTCGCTTAGGTCGCCCTAACCAGAACCAAAACGCCCTTACTGAAGGCTTTAGGTAAACAATGCCATGACGTATATGTGTATCAGTGCTTCAGTATTTTTGCACACAGTATTTTTTTACACATGATCTTCAAGATTCAAGATTCATTTTATTCGTCCCGAAGGAAATTTGTTTTGGACACGCAGGCTGTTACACATAAAACAAACACAAACAAATACAATGACATAATGACAGGACATAACATTCAAGACAGAACATTACAAAACACAGTCACTTCAGGAGACCCACCGAAATGGGGAGGAAGGAGTTCTTATACCTGTTTAGGTATCTCTTTCTTGTTTTTCATAGGGACTCTATAGCGTCGTCTGGATGGGAGCAGCTCATACTGGGAGTGCAGGACATGGGATGGATCTGAGATCGTTTTCCTTGCTTGTTGACAACCTCCTCAAATATGTGCTGTAATGATGGGTATTCTTTTACTCCCATCACTTTTTGTGCTGTGTGCACCAACCTAGTCAATTCTGATTTTATTTTGACAGTCAAATTCCCGAACCACGCAGACATTCTGATTAATCTGATTAAGCTTTCAATACCAGCATGATAAAAAACATTCCCTCATCAACCCGAGGCAAGTGGATGTTATTTCAAAAACAAATAAACCTTAAAACCTGCCAGATATGACTCATTCACCATCATCCTTTAACTAACTATGGGCCCTTTGGTAAAAACTACCATTCACCCTCACATTCAGTCACTATGTCTTTGAACAGTGGAGGGAAATCAAAAGAACCCACAGTGCTGCCTATTTTACGACGCTTTTCTGAACGTTTAATTCTTTAGTAATTGCAAGTCAAACCATAAAACCCGTAATTTATTGCCAACGTATTGTTCAACATCTAATAAATAGCCAAACATGATGCTGGGAAATTCGGATTGATGCACAACATGGGCCAACACAGTCCTTTCGCCGGCAGCTGCTAAAACTCACTGGTATCACACAGGCCAAAGACTAATTATATATCGACAATGATATACAATGTCTTTGCTAATTACATACTTGGCTGACAGCCTGAACCCGTAAACAACAACAAGCAAGGGTACAATTTATGGACTCGGGCGATTGAAAGCAGATTTATTAATTCCCATGTTATTTGTGTCGATGTAACTGAACCTCGGCGACTACTTGTGCCAGACGGAGCCCGAGACACTGCTGCACTGTTGGACTAATGGGAGACACATTGCTTCGGTTTGTGTGAGATAGAATGAGGAGAGAGTATTTAGTTTATCTGGTGTTGGGGCAGACTGGTGGTCCTGGAGCCTTCTAATCTTATCCATACTACGTGCAGGATCCTTCTGTGGACTGTGATTACGGCTTGGAAGCTTATCGTCTGTATAGCTCCAAGACGCCAAGACTGCAGGGGTGGGTTACAAGAGCGGCTTTGACTCAAATAACTTTCTGAATTAAGGACTTTCTCAGTTATATTTTGCTTCATCACAACAGTAATTAGATGACAAAAGAAACGGACTATTTTCTGCCGTAATTTATCAAAATAAAGCATTTGGGAGAAGAAGTACAGCCTTCAGATCTCACGTTTAGTCGTATTGAAAGCCAAAGACGGGATGAGCTGGTGATGTCTCGTTTCCGGGAAAGTTACGAATCAGGTCGGGACACATCATCACATAAAGTTTGATGAATACACCTGGACATTTCGTGACATAAACGACTGAGGTTTCAAGGTTTGTGACAGGATTCCCACAGGGTTGAAATGTGGGCACTGACCAGCCGATGGAGGAATTGCTGTCACCTCCACATGATAATGCTGGCCTAAACTAATCCAAACTAACCCTAAACCTTTACCAAAGCCGTCTTACTGAGATTCATTTAACTATATAATATATTGCAGGGGGAAAAAAGAGGTGACGTCATTTCTGTGGACAAGTGGAGCTCCACTGATTACGTGACTCACCACCGGCTGCATTCAGACCATAGACATATTATAAATAGACCGTCAATACTCACTCCTCCCCGTTTACCACAATGACCATGTTCGAGAGGGAAATCATGGCGGATTTACAGGCTCCTCCTCCCCTGCTCTGATGAAGCATGTTCCTAATAAGGGCATAAGGGCGGGATCTTCACTGTAGACTCGACCCTTGCGTGACGTGTAGCTCGCGCAGCTCCAATGCTAACAGTCCGACCCTCATTAAGTAGGAGATTTCTAAAATTTATCCTACGATAACCAGCCCGGTGCCTCTGATTGTGTCTAACCCAGCGTAATCACAGGAGGAATATCTAGCTGTAGACAGTTCCAAACAATTAGGCACCGGGCATTAAAGTTGTTTTTAACATGTCTAAAGAGCAATGCATTCCAATGGGGGCCTAGCGGCTATATGGCGGTACTACAGCAATGGTGGCCTCCAGTGCCGTCGTCGCAAAGCAGAGCAGCCAGCGGCCATTGATTCAGACCCTCTTGCTCATCTTTGGTCTTCCTGGCAGGGTACAATTCCACCCCCTAGTGGCTAGGAGCAACTCCAGAGGGTTCGCTGTAATAGAGCTCAACAGTCCCACCCACTCCCGGTCACGTGTCTGGATCCGACGTAAAATATCCTGTTTATTTTTAGCATAGATTTTTTTGGGGGGAAAATTCAAATATTAAAGGTACAATGCCGGCTAATCAGCTATGTGCTAACTACCGACCATTGCGTGGGTATTTTACAACAACGAAAACACTCAATACTTGATACTTGTGTGTTTTATGTCCATGATTTGGCACAGAGATGATCAGCAGGTGTCGGGCCTTTAAACTTTTAATATTTAAATTTTTCTAAAAATCGATGCTAAAAATCAATGGGATATTTTACGTCGGCTCCAGACACGTGACCGGGAGTGGGTGGGACTGTTGAGCTCTATATGGAAACCAATGGAGACACATGTCAAAAACTACTTAAAGACTTTTGTTTGTAAAAAGCAGAGTTTCTTCTTGTGACACCATTGAGAGGAGTCTCATGTTTTTAACCACACTGTTTTTAGTTCTATGATTTTTTTAAGTTTTAGCTTTGGGCTTTGATTGACTGGCCCAGGAGAGCTGTGGAAGCTCACTGTTGCTCCGCCCGAGTTTCCCGCCTTTTTAGGAACATGCCCTGTAGAGGAGGAGACATGGCTGCCATCATGGATTCTCTCTCGACTTGTTTTATTAATGTAAATGTGGAAGAGTGAGGGTTTACTATGGTAGTGGCACTAAACAGTGGGTTAAAAATTGCTTCGAGTAACCAAGCAAATTCTGAAAGGGTATAGCCTGATCTTCATTGACTATTGACCAAATTTGACATGATAAAACATTGATAAAAGGAACAAAGCACAGGCAATCAAACCCTGACACTCCTCACCTTGATCTGTTTGCCAATCGCGCTAACTTATTTAATATTGTTTATAGTTTGGCGATACCAGAACGCGCACATTATTTGCAATCATTATGAAGTATACCAGCATTTCTTGAGAACAAATCTGGCTCCTCTGCCCACCGCCGAATGAAACTCTGCGGACTGTGACAGCGACTTGGAAGCTGTCCTGGCGTCTGCTCCGTCCAAGAGCTAAACACAGCTAAAAAGCCCACGTACTGGCCGGGTCTGCAGAATGAGATTTACTCCGGCTAATTACACATAATGATAACAGTGAATGATGCAGTATATTGATCCGGTTACAGCAGCGGCGCGTCGTGGAGGAGGCACATCCCCGGGGCTCGACGAAAAACATGAGCTCATCGGCGAACAGTATTGCATTGTTGCCATAGCGTAATTCGGCTGTGCTGCTGCTGCATGGGTCGGCTCACGGTGAAAATTAATTATAGTTTATTAAAGAGCAGACGTGAGAGTTTGACAGACTACAATCTCATTAGTGTGCTACATGCCCACTGACACTTCCAATCCCAGAGATGGTAATTTAACAGTTAGTTTTAGTCCAATCCTCGCCTCACAGGAGGAAACTCCCAGTGTCGGAGAAAACAGGGTATTTTCAGCATAAAACCCAAAGAAGTTGATAGATGAGGCGTCACCTGTCTGCAATATGTTTCTTGTCATTGCAGCAAGAACGCGTCTCTCACTGCTCATCAACCTGTCAAACAACACAGTTTTCCAGGTTAAAGTTGCGCTTCATCCTTTACCGTTTTACTTGAGTTATCAGTCCTTAAAGGGGGGTATTATGTAAAATCGACTTTTTCAAGCTTTATATCATGTTATTATGTCATTCCCTCATTAAACACATGCCTGGAGTGTTGCCTTGGCTCATTCACATATTTTTGAGTAATCAGCAAAAACTTAGACGGCAGCCATTTTAGGTGTAGCTATGCCTCAGTCCTCCTAGGAACGCACCCCACCTCCTGGAGACGCCTCTGGACCTTTTGTCACCAGCCAAGCCACCAACCACTGCTCCTCAGCTCAGCAGAGCCCCCTCCCCACACAGTGTTGTTGTTTAGATGCCACAGCAGTGTGCTGAAGGGGGCGTGTCGGAAAGCTTCTTAAAGTGACAGAGACCTATCTCAAGACGTTCAGTACAGCCATTTTGAGAGAGCAATTTTATTCAAGGCCTGTTATTTTAATTTACTGCATGTACAGACCAACAGAAGGTTACGTCATCATTGTAGTATGTTATAGACTGGTGCTATGTGATTGAAAAAAGCATAATACCCCCTCTTTAAGGTTCGTATACCTTTTTTTTTATTACAAAGAGTGAAAGAGAAGATGTTATTTGTGATCCAAACTCATTCCTAAACCTAATATCCCAATTCTCCACAGGGACGAGTTTATTGGTGCATTTTATGACTTGCAGGGCCACTTTTCAGGATCACTGTCACAGAGACACTAAAAAACAAGCCTCTAGAGCAGGGGTGGGCAATTAATTTTCATAAGGGGCCACATGACAAGCCTGAATTGAATCGGACGGCCGCACCAACAATAACTCGAACTTATTCTGCTCAACTTTATCCAATTGTACATTACACTAAATCATGTATTTCGAATAGCTGATACCTACTGTTATTATAGGACTATTATTTTTAGCCATATCAAGCCAAGCATGTGTGTGCATCATTATTTAAGTTCAACTTCTTTTCCCTATGAACCATCGCACTGAAAGCACCTGTGCGTTTGAATATAATGACACTATAGCAGGGGTCTCCAAGTAAATTTCCCTAGGGGCCAAAACATAAATGGGGAGTGTATTTCCGGGCCCATCAACAAAAGCTGTTTAAATTGGGAAAATACTGTTGAGGAAACTTTTTTCAATAAATGAATAATAATGAATGAGCCTGACAGGACTGCCAATGTGTTGTTTATACTCTGCTCTCTCATTATGTCAGTGCCCTCTGCTGGACACGTGTGGAATTTGTTATTTTTATTTAAGCAGCCCCCTAGTGGCTGGAGTGAGCATTCTGGTAATTTCTTCAATCATAACTCCACACAGGAATGGGCTAGAGAGTTACTTTATTTTTTTGACATACTCAGAAATGTATGCCCTACAAGCCGTGGGCCGGATTGAATCATCTTGCTTGCCGGATTTGCCCAGGTCTGCTCTAGAGTTCATGACATTGATACAATCAATCCATCCATCCATCCATCCATCCATCCATCCATTTTCTTCCACTTTTCCGTTTCTGGGTCATGGGGGGCAGCTCGGACCACATTGCACCAGCCCCCTATGGCTCCTCCTGCAGGTGGTGGGTCCACAGAAGGACGGCCTCATGGTTCTAACCGGGCCTGTTGGTCTCTCATAAGGGGCCTCTGAACCGCTCTGTCTGACCCGTCACCTAGGAACTGTTTGTCCTGGGAGACACGAAGCCCCGACAACAGAGCCCCCCAGGATCATTCAGGTGCTCAAACCCCTCCACCACGTTAAGGTGGCGGTTCCAGGAGGGGTCATTGATACAAATACTTTGCAGTTAGATGTACAGTGTTTTTTTTCTCTCCTAAAAATGTCTGAGTTTACAATATACTACACAAGACAAAATGTGTTCCACTACTAGAACAAACACAGTGCCTTTAAAGGTTCTATATTGCTTTATTCAATAACTATTTCATGCCCCTTAGCCTTGATATTTTTGAAGTATAAATTGAATAACATATGTGTCTTAATGTTATGCTTGTTATACAGTCTCTATTGGAGAAGCAGGCGCTAAATGTATCTTGGGACAGCCTCTCCATGCTCTGTCCTCAGAGTTTTCGCTCATGCCTTCGGTACGTCGTTTTTATGTACCTTTTCGGAAAACCACTCCAACCCTTTTGTCCCCTCTGTCACTAAATTGTTGAATTCTGAAGGGAGTGTGTTTATTAAGTAACATTGACTTCTTGAAATGTGCCCTATTTTTATTGTTAAGGACTATTGAGCATCTACTCTTGTCTGAACTGTTGGGAGTGACACACAGTGACTGTAATCTGTTTGTGCAATATTCTGTTCTGAGGTTTGCTATAATTTAATTGCCCTTTGGGACCAATAAAGTTTTCTGAATCTAATAAAGCAAAGTCATACTTTTGTGCAACACTGACCGGAGCCGCACGGCAGCCACCCTGGAGCTGACATGCCACTCAGTGCGAGAGAGCCAGTTTGACCACAGCTCAGTTTGGCAAAGGCGTCTGGACTGTAACATGGAGTTTTGAATGTGAATGAGGGAGACAGTATGAAAGACTAAAGCTGGACTCACACTGTGCAATTTTAAATACGATTTCAAAACATGGCTAATTAATCATCAAATATCAAACATGTCAGAAAAACCTGCGATTTTCAGTCGTACGTTCGTTTGTCTTGAGCAGCTAGTCCCCTGTTCACTACACAACAGAGACGCACGGCGAGCTGAAAGATCACACCACTTTAGAATTGTTGAGCGATCTAGTTGAACAGTGTAAGCCCAGCCAAATAAAACATGTGAAATATGAAACAAAACACCACTCCAGTTATGTTCTTGATGAGGCTTTGATGTTATAACACGGTTAAAATCATCATTTGACACTTTTGTCAAACCTTTGAATACAAATTATGGTTTGCACAATAATCAACTGTCTCTCTCGCACAGAACAATTTCGCTCTTATGGACACAGTTCAGTAAACACATTGCAGATGCAGTATCATGAGAACTCTCACTGGATGAAAAATGTTCAGCGCTTTGCTGTGCATTGTGTTAAAGGGGGGTATTATGTAAAATCGACTTTTTCAAGCTTTATATCATGTTATTATGTCATTCCCTCATTAAACACATGCCTGGAGTGTTGCCTTGGCTCATTCACATATTTTTGAGTAATCAGTAAAAACTTAGACGGCAGCCATTTTAGGTGTAGCTATGCCTCAGTCCTCCTAGGAACGCCCCCACCTCCTGGAGACGCCTCTGGACCTTTCGTCACCAGCCAAGCCACCAACCACTGCTCCTCAGCTCAGCAGAGCCCCCTCCCCGCACAGTAGTGTTGTTTAGATGCCACAGCAGTGTGCTATGCCCAATCCCGTCAGATCTTGGAAGCTAAGCAGGGAAGGGCCTGGTTAGTACTTGGATGGGAGACCATATGGTAACACCAGGAAGCCTAGCGAATGTAATGAGTAAGTGAGTGGTTGGTGGTGGTCGGAGGGGCCGATGGCGTAGACTGGTTGCCTCGCTTCCGTCAGTCTACCCCAGGGCAGCTGTGGCTACAATAGTAGCTTACCACCACCAAGTATGGAGTGAATGAATAATCAGCTGTGAAGCGCTTTGGGTATCTTGAAAAGCGCTATACAAATCCAAGAGATTATTATTATTATTATTATTAAAGAGACAGAGGCCTATTTCAAGACGTTCAGTACAGCCATTTTGAGAGAGCAATTTTATTCAAGGCAGTTATTTTAATTTACTGCATATACAGACCAACAGAAGGTTACGTCATCATTGTAGTATGCTATAGACTGGTGCTATGTGATTGAAAAAAGCATAATACCCCCTCTTTAAATCTGCTCTGTGCGTGAAGGTTTAGACAATTAGTTTTTTGCTCAGTAACAGCTTTTCTGACACAAGAATGAAGTGCTTTGTGACTTTAAATAAAACACTGAGCCGTGTGTTTGGGGGAAATGTGCGCTACACGTCAGGAAATGTTGTGTCAATCAAGAAAAGGGGTGAGAAACTGTACTGTCATCATACACATACAGTTTTATTTTACGTCTTACTAACACACTAAAAACAGACTATACTCTCGCAGCTGTCAGCTTTGCAACCCACACACGTCGTCTCCTCTCACGCGCATTTCAACACAGAGGCTTTTTCTGCACCTGAATGAAGGAGCATGCCAGCGACTCATCTCCCTGTCACGACGCGAAAGGCCCTGGTAGTATTTACACATGCCACTCGTGTAATGACCCTTTCCGCGAGTCAAGGCAGCATAAAGCATATTTTAATAAGCGCACTCTCACAGTCTCCGGGGGTGAGCGCTGAAAAGAAGTGTCTGAAAAGTGCAGATAAAAAGCCCGGCGCTGGGGCAGAGGAGATGGGGAGAGGCGGATAAGCAACGAGGCCACAGCGGCACCGCATTGATTTGTTGATGTCGAGGGCCAAAAGTAATGTGTCATTTCAGCAGCTGCGTCGGCCGATAAGACGGGAGGCAGAAAGAAAATGGAAAAAAAAAAAACACACAGAGGGCGTCTTGAGGAATGGATGTCAGTGTTTCGGATTGATAGGCTTAGCACATCTTTCGAGTGAGAGCTCAGAGGAGATCAGAGGGTGAAGGATTCTATTAGGCTACAACAGAGAAGATAATTGACGCTGGTTTTTAAAAAGGCATTCTGTGTAACATTTCCCATTTGACGGAACGGTAAGCAAGCGTCTGTCACATTTTGATTGGTGAGAAAAGGCTCAAAGGACATGGAGATATTGCCTGATTTGACTGAAGGGAGACGAACATGAGGTTTATTACATTACGTCTTCTTCCAAACGCTTTATTTTGACAATACATGGGAAAAGTAGCACCGTCGCATTCAAAGCGTGGTGTTTGTTTATGCCTCCGGATTTTGCAACAATTCAGATGCGCTAGTGACGGCCAAATACAACCTGGAGTGCTGTGACTGAGGGCGGGGCTTAATGCAGAGTACTGTTATCATTGAATATCCACTGTTAATTTAATTTTAAAACCAGAGACGGCTCTGTCTCTACGAGCTTAATAGTGCATATGACAGGTTTGAATGCTTTTGAAAATATGACTTATTTCAGTTATCTGTTGCAAGTTCATTATAATTTTATTTCAGGGAAACAGCAATTTTAATTTAGAAATATTGGGCAGAAAAGTGATTTTTATTTTTAAGCTGCTGACAGGAAGTGACATAGATACAGACGGCCTCTCTGGAATCGCCCATACAGGTGCTCGTCATACTGTATAATTAGAATATCATGAAAAAGTTATTTCTGTAATTCAACTTAAAATGTGAAACTAATATATGATAGACTCATTACATGCAAAGTGACACATGTCAAGCCTTTGTTTGTTATAATTGTGATGATTATGGCTTACAGTTCATTTTCAAAATATTCTAAGTTTATGAGATTTTTAATTTGTTTTTTTTTACAAGCTGAGCTATAATAATTAATTTGATCAAAACAAATAAAGGCTATACATATCTCACTTTGCATGTAATGAGTCTATCATATATTAGTTTCACATTTTAAGTTGAATAACAGAAATGAATGAACATTTTCATGATATTCTAATTATATAATGAGCACCTGTATATGGTCATGTTTGAAAACAATTAAGGGGGAAAACAATTTGGAGAAAAATCTAAACTTTCTCCAATTATTCAAAAACTACTTTAACAAATGCTGAATTATGAATATCGTTTTCTACTAAATAAAGAAGACATGGGGAGGAGCAAAGTGGTTCAACGGCCCATAAATACATAAATAACGGAGAATGCTAACATGATGCTTCATGTTAGCATCGTGCTAATGCTACGACTACCGTTTTTTCACTTCTACTGAACAATCTGCTGTGAATAAACATCCATATGGACCCGATTTAGACTTGACTTCATAAGCTTATATTTCGCCTGAAAATGGCTAAAAAGAGTGAAAAATTGTGTTAACCAAAATATTCTGTTTTCCCCCTTGGCAAGGCCTCGCCCCCTTCTATGACGCGATGACGTCTGTATCTATAGAAGGTAAGTTCTGTAGCAGTTTGACTCATTTCCCATCGACATAACATGGTCGGCACGGCAACAGTTTAAAATAGCTGTCCTTCTAGTATATGACTTCCTGTCGGCGTCCAATAAGGAAGTGAAACTATAAACATCACTAAAAATGGCCAAACTAAAGAAAGATGGGTACAATCTTTAGCACTCTAAAATAGGCGCATTATGGAACTTTTCATGTGAAAACAAAAACGTATTATTAGTCCGTATTTGACCTTTTAGTGACCCAGCTGCTGTGTGCTAACACTTACTGTTAGCAAGTGGTTAGCATGGTGCCTTTACTTTCCATCCCAGTGGCCTCGATGCTCCAGCATAAATTGTTTTTAGAGTTTCTGGTAGGTTTTCACTGGTGGCGGACCCTCTCACCAGAAAACCTTAAAGATATTGAACCTGGAGTATTATACAGGGCACCGTGATGGAAAGTAAAGGCGTCATGTTAACCACCCATGCAGACATTGGGTCACAAAAATGTCAATTACGCATTAAAAATATTGCATAAGTATCAAGTCTTTTTTTCCACATAAAACGTTCCATAATGCACCTTTGAATAATATTGTGTAATCTTTGGATCTTCACCGGTGGCTTTTCTTAGCAGCGGCAGCTCCCAAAAAAGCTCCTCCTCAGCTCCTATGTATGCAGGAAATGCTTTCCTCACCTCTCGATCTCTTGCTATTGCATCCTTTGATCTCGGAGTAAAAACACTCATAGCTTCAATCACAGCCCGTCTTTTTTCTCTCTCTTTATTGACACATATATACAGAGATTGAAAGTACTGGATGTTTTGTTTCAGATGTTTTATATCAATATAGCCCCTATTTTGTGTGTAAAGAGACCCAGTCACAGTATGTTTCAAGCGTAATTGCCGTCACTGCCTATAGCCTGTGTTACTGAAAGTCACCACTTCATCGGAGAATTTACCAAAACGGGAGAAATAAGTCTAAATATAGCACATATGGCAACACTAACAAGGTTATTTTGCTTGTTTCTACCCCATTATTTACTGAAAAATAGTCAAGAAATAAGGCGTCCGCAGTGATGGCTTATTTGCAGATTGTTCTAATCACTTTAAGTTCACTCATGTGCGGCAGCAGACAGACATAATGAGCAGAGACAGAAGCGTGTCCATGTGCGATATGAATGTAGTGAATAAATGAGCCTTTTAGAGCTTTTAAAACAGATCAGTGGCATGCTGGGATCTTATTTTAGCCCATGGAGTTCTTCATTTTGGAGAAGCCCACATTCAGCTTGTCAAAAGAAAGAAATCAATACCATCCCTGACAGTAAGTAGGTAAGCTCAGGACATATTTTTATTAGGGCTGCTGACAGTATCAAGAGGTGAAAAGATAGTCAAGAAATGCACTGAAACTATTGTCTGCTCTCCTCTACATCTGCGAGAGAACATCGTGCGCGAGTTTCGAAGGCCGTTAGCGCCTTGTTGACGGTGGATCTGATCAAGTATTAAATGTCTAGTGTGTAATAAGGAGCAGCAGCCGACTCGAGAGCCGGGGCAGACACAATATCATCCACTCCACTGGCTCTGGCTAATCACATCAGCCCACTCACTCCCATACGGCGAGCAGACAGACACGCACGCATGAGCGAGCGCCGGGGAGCGCATTTGAAGCCAACATCTGACTCGCACAACCCATCTGAATGCATTTTAAGGATGGAGAGTGCAGGGGAAAGGAAGTATGATGTAAAAAAGAGAAGCCCACGCTAAACTGTTAACTTGAAATGCATGTGCTTAGAGGCAAGAGATGAAAATACCCACGACAAGACAAAACAAAGGCGGATAATGTGGCTGAATCATAGCACAGGTAATTTGAGCAGTGCCATGATCAGGACAAGTCTGGTGGAAGTGTATGGAGTTTTAGCCAGAGGAAGACATACTGTAATATTAGTCAATGTAAAGGGATATTTCAGGATTTTTGACATTGGGCCTCATTTCCTAGTTATCCAGAGTGTTGTTGATGTCTGGAGATATTTTTGTCTTAAATTCATGCAGTTCTTATATTTGAAGAGCTTAGTGGCGCTAGGCTAGGGCAAGGCTAACGCATTTCTATGGTAACTGCTAGCCTGCATTAAAAACAGTCTAACTAACTAAGACTAACCATATAAATGTCTGTGTCGATAGAATAATTATAACCATTTTCCATTTAAAATAACTTATATTTGAGCAGCATCAGCTTCGTGGCTGTAAGCTAACGCAGCGGCGGAGTGATCTGCGAGAAAATAGTCCCTCAAAATGCTGTGATTCATGTGATACAAGGTCAGTTATATTTCAAAAATTATTCTATTGACCCAGACATTTATATGGTTAGTCTGGCGTTATAAGTGATTTGCCTCAGGTTCCATAGAAATGCTTTAGCCTAGCATTAGCCTAGCGCCACTAAACTCTTCAAATATAAGAACTGCATGAATTTAAGAAAAAAATATCTCCAGACATCAACAACACTCTGGATAACTAGGAAATGAGGCCCTATGTCAAAAATACTGAAATATCCCTGTCAGAGGAATTTTGTTTCCCAAGTGACTTTATTAAAGTTTGTATGTCTTGTACTTTATCTAAAGGGTTATTTGTTTTAAGGTGAAAGTACTATCTTAAGGTATAGTGCATGTTTGGATTAATGCGGGAAACAGAAATGGGGACAGTGCAACTCCACACAGAAAGACCTGTTTTATCTGTTTTTATGGTTTTTATTCATGACCGTTCTTTATGACAAGTCTGGTCTTTTTTCGCGCAGTAATATCTTCACTCCTATAGAATTTTCTGCACGGACGTCGAAGTGCTACTAAGGTGTTATTACGCCTTACAATATAGTACCAACTTTTTATCCGCTTAGAAAATCAACATGTTTGTGTGACTATACTTGCATTGTATAACTACTACGTTTGGCTCCATTGAGGAGAGGAGGAGAGGCTAAATGCTAACAACATCTTTGGTCTTTTTGCATGACTGAGCGCACACACAAAGACCAGACAGGCACGCATCAACTCGTCTAAGCTCAGGTAAGAACATATCTCAGTATGGAAAAACGGTGGCCTGTTCCTTTAAGATGGTAAAACATTCTATAATAGTAGTTACAGTTTGTATTATATATTACTGTTTCAAAAATGTAAACACTACTTTGAGTTACTTCTGAGTTACTTTTGGCAAATTATAACGTAATAATGCCACCGAGCAAAAGTGCAGTCAAATATTTCATTTTCCTTCGCTTTCCCCATTCTCTTGTGTTTTATTTTAATGACATTAACTACACACAACTGGAGATCTTATCTTATGTCCAACTTGATTTGGTGCAGCATTTTATTTGGGAGAGAGTTCAGTTTGGCATTTTTTGTTCGTACATCAACTTGTAACTTGAGTTACTTAAATTGTAGTGAATATATTACCATATTTTGTTTTTAAGTAATATATTATATTCCTTAGTTGCTGAAAAAGTTCTATATTTTTGTAACTCATTACTTTTGTAATACATGTCCCCTAACACAAATTTGATACAGCAGGTCATCTAATAATAGGACATTTATTTACAAATCTGTCCATTGGAATGTGTTGCTTTTTCCAGCTTTTCATTAAATAAAGAAACATACACTCTTCTTCTCTTCTTTAGCTAGATAAATTAAATGACACAATTTAGTATACCTAAAGTGAAATTATTATAATATATTTTTTAATATTGGTGTGTTATATTCATTGTACATGCATTGTAGCAAAAATGATAAAGCTCATATAAGCAAATGTATATTTCATTACATTTGTTTGAAGGTTCAATAAAAAACACACTGGTTTGGGCTGTACACGATCAAACATAAAACAGACAAATTCTCAGACGTTTAAGTAAAGATCCTTCTATTTGTACTTGAGTATTTGTTTGGATTACAACCTTTTACTTGATGAAATTATATTGAAATAATGTTACTCTTATGGCGTCTTCAGTTAATACTTTGGCTACTCTACCCAACATATTTCTCCACCGAGTGAGTAACCACACCTCTGAGCCCGTGTTGTGCGCTCTCATCCTTTGAAAAAACCCCACTGCAGAATCCTAAGTCTCTCCAAATCCACTGCTGATGCATAAACTATGAGTGTACCCGCGTTCGTCTGGACCCTCGCGTGTCTCACTGTCAGGTATCCGCCACTTCTTGATTACCTAAAAAAAACTCCGCGTCCGTGAGAAAAGGTATAAGCGGATGAGTGAATTTGGATGTCTTTCGCGTGCGTATCTGAGCCCGCGGACAACCCCCCGGGGAGCAGGAGCGTGCAAACCCAGCGCCTGAGCCAGGTCTGGGGGGGATTACGGGGCCGCGGCCACGATGGCGGAAACGTGGGAGTGCTCTGCGGCTCGCTAACACGCCATGCTGCTTTTAAGGACAGGCGGGAGTGTGCGTAAAGTGGAGTGTGTGCGTGTGTCTGAGGGCTGCTGCTGCCTCATCAAAAAGCAATGGTCCCCTCATGTGTTTCATGCCGATACTCCGAGCGCAGTCAAAGCAGGTCATGGCGGAGGGAATAAAGTCAGATTTGGAGGCTGGAACGAAATGGAATAGTACAGTTTTATGGCGTGTCAACAAAAGTGTTTCAGAATCATTCCATTTATTAGTCAGTCCTGGCACAAAACTAAGTCGTCTGGAACCAAAGGGAAAAAACCCTCGAATAAAGGCGTGTTAAAGAGGGGGTATTATGTAAAATCGACTTTTTCAAGCTTTATATCATGTTATTATGTCATTCCCTCATTAAACACATGCCTGGAGTGTTGCCTTGGCTCATTCACATATTTTTGAGTAATCAGTAAAAACTTAGACGGCAGCCATTTTAGGTGTAGCTATGCCTCAGTCCTCCTAGGAACGCCCCCACCTCCTGGAGACGCCTCTGGACCTTTCGTCACCAGCCAAGCCACCAACCACTGCTCCTCAGCTCAGCAGAGCCCCCTCCCCGCACAGTAGTGTTGTTTAGATGCCACAGCAGTGTGCTGAAGGGGGCGTGTCGGAAAGCTTCTTAAAGAGACAGAGGCCTATTTCAAGACGTTCAGTACAGCCATTTTGAGAGAGCAATTTTATTCAAGGCAGTTATTTTAATTTACTGCATATACAGACCAACAGAAGGTTACGTCATCATTGTAGTATGCTGTAGACTGGTGCTATGTGATTGAAAAAAGCATAATACCCCCTCTTTAAATATACTTATTTTTTATCAACAATGTTATTAAAAACTGCAGATACATCAATATTACGGCTATGGTATATATTTATTTCAGCACTCGACTATCACCATGCAACCGGTTTGTTGTGACAATCCTGAAAATCCCCAAACCAGCCTAACAAGGAACTAGTATAAATGACAATGAATGTGTTTGCAACGATGAGGAATTGAGCTCTTATGGACGGGACTTCCTCATTTTGGTTCAGAATACTTCAGCAAATTATAACCAACTTACGTAGGCCCTATGCGGTGACCCATTCAAACCCTAAACATTAGCAATGCTCTACAAATGATATTCCTACAACCATTAAGAGACCGTAATGGACAAAACCTGCCATGTTTTGAAGCAAGCTGGAGGCGTTAGAGTGACAGAGAGTGACATTACCCACAGCTAAACATAATACATTACACACTGTAGTGGTTAAAGGGCTTTATTTGCTTTATTTGTCATACAATTACAACAAAAGGGCCCAGAGGAAACCTATATGCGGACATGAAGACATTGTGTGCAAAATCCACAGGAAACAGCCTACCTGATCCGGGATTCGAACCCAGGACCATCTTGCTCATGTTAGGAAAGATCGCTGACCACTCACCCAAATAAATGCTCAAGTAAAAGTAAAACAGTACTGTGAGTAAGTACTGTTTGTGAGTACTAACCTCCTCTGTTACCATGCCGCCCAGTATTTCCTATGTTCTCCATTGGCCTAAAGTGGACATGAATTATTGAAGCTTAAAAACATTCTTTTGGTACCTGAGCATTAATGTTTTATGTTAAAAAAATATGAAACGTAAGAAAATGACAGGATTTCTAATTGGCGTGATTGAGTGCAGCAGTGGGAATGGCACCCCAGAACAGCGTAAACAAGCTTCTACTTTCATCTAAAAGCATGCTAGAAAATCAATGTCAGTGTGATGAACACACTTTGAGCGCAGCACGGCTCTGGTGATGGATTATGGGCTTAAACATGTGAAAGACAGGTTGTTGTTCCTTCTATAATGCACGAAAATCCAGGAAATATTGTTAAAAGCAGGGATCGGGTATTGGTTACAAATATCAGATACTGAACCGATACTTGTTTTGGTTCTCACCGCTTTAAAAACACAACTTTCACCAACTAAATCTCAGTGAATATGGACATATTGAACCTCATTTTGAAGTTCAAAATCAGGAGAATGTAATCTCTAACATGTAATATGTTAGTTTTAACATATTTTTGATTGCCGTGCAAAATGCAGCGGCTAGCAACAGTATGCTAATGCTATATTTATAATGCACAAGTTGTAAGGATCTGATCACTTTATGCTGTGAGTTAATGTAACCTAATGCCTGTCATATCCTCAAGTATAATTAGTAGAAAAGTCCATTGATCCTTGAGTAATGTTTTTCCATTAGTTTATCAATAGATATAATTGATAATAAATCTCGTTTGCAAGAAAAGATTAGACCATTCACTTTTTTTTACTCAAAGCAGCCACTTTTAAGAAAGTCTCTTGGTATCGGTTATTGTTTGTTTGTTTGTATACTTTATTGTCCCCCTAGGGAAATTTGTCCTCTGCATTTGACCCATCCTTCGATGCCACTGGGGCAACCCGTAAGGAGCAGTGGTCGACGGCAGTGCCGCGCCCGGGGACCCATCTCCATGATGTAGAGCCAGGCTGATGGTCAGAATCACCTGGCTGGAGGATTCACCTATTGCACATGTTTTAGTGGTAGGGGAAACCGGAGTACCCGGAGGAAACCTAGACACGGGGAGAACATGCAAACTCCACACAGAAAGGCCCCGTAACAGTCGGTGGGAATCGAACCCGGGACCTTCTAGCTGTGAAGCGGAGGCGCTAACCGCTGCGCTACCGTGCTGCCCGGATTATTATTATTATTATTATCGGATATCGGAAGATATTCTCTACCCCCAGTATCGGCATCGAAGCAAAAGAGCTGGATCGGTGCATCTCTAGTTAAAAGCTAAAAAATCCCAACTTTCTTTTCTCCAATGTCATGTGGCCAAACCAGCAAACATCGCTACTAGAGCTACTGTAAAATCCACTACGAGCTTATGAACACATTAAAGACAAAACACAAAAACAAGATGGCCGCATTGAAGCTGGATTTATCACTGTGAATAATGAAAACAGAGCCAGTGCAACGTGTTCCCCAGATGCCACATTGTCCCATTTAAATCCACTCACACAGAGGACAGGCACGGCCTGTTTGGGGCTCCATGGACCGTGCGACCACAAGCCAGAGCGGGATAAACGAGTCTTTCTCAAACTGACATCATCTCTGTCACCTGGAGAATGGATTCACGTCTTCAAAGTCCTCGTCCCTCCGGCTCGGCGAAAGCAACGAGACCAGCGCCTTGTAAAAAAATAAATAAAAAAAATACAGGAAAAAAAGTGACTTATGAATTTGCAGCTACAGCTATTTATGACATGTGAATAAAGAGAACAATAAAAGAGCGGCGGGCCCAGACATGATGATATAATACGTTCCACTCTGGAGGACGCAAAGAGGGAAAATGGGAACAAGAGACATATCCCAGTAAAACATGCGCAGGGATTTTCATATTCGCAAGTGATGGTGATGTGTTGGTAATGAAAGTAATAAAAGTACAAATGGCAATGGCAAGATTTGGGAGGGGAGTATGAGAGGCACATGCTGGGAAATGCAGTAACTATTGTTCTTTCGGCAATTTAATGATAATAATAATAAAACGTCTTTCAGTGCATTGTTACAGATTTCTCCGAATAGCAAGTGACATAATTCCAGCAACATCCTTGTTACTTCAGGGTCGCCATAACAAATAATCTCCTTCTGATGTACAATGATACTCATTTAACATATCACTTTTAGGTCACTGTGGAATGACTTCAGCTGTTTTGCTGCGTTTTTCGTGCTTTTTTGCAATTTTTGAGCCTTTTTGTTGTGTTTTTTTCGTAGTTTTATTGTCATGTTTTGGTCACCTTTTCATCGCATTGTTGTCAGCCTTTTGTCGCTCTTTTGTGGCTTTCTTGTTGATTTTTTGTTGCTTTTTCATCACTCTTTAACCGTGTTTGGCATCACTTTATTTTACAGTACCTTGATACATTGTACCTAACTACATTTAGTACATCTTCAAAGAAGGTACTTGAGTCATCTTCTGTACTTGGTAGTTGAGGTCTCCAAACGTTTCGCCTCTCATCCAAAAGGCTTCGTCAGTGAACAAGATTACACTCAGCACACAGCGTAGATAAACACCAGTTGGGAGGAGTTGGGATTGACCCGGCTCCTCCCCTCTAATCACAGCTACTCTCCCCTGTGGGTAAACACCTTTGAAGTAGAGCGTCTGTAACGACCTGCTCCCCCCAGTATCGGTCAGTCCTGTCCTATTCATAGATGATCACTGCTAATTACCTGCCTATTGTTCTTTTGTTAGCTGAGGTATCGTCTTCTATTTTTGTCAGAAAAGAAAATCTCTCCATGAACCGAAATGGTGGACTCAGATTTAATCTTTCTGCTTTTTACTCCAATCTGCTTCGGGGAAAACCGACAGGACACGGCCAGTCCAAGAAGACGATACCTCAGCTAACAAAAGAACAATAGGCAGGTAATTAGCAGTGATCATCTATGAATAGGACAGGACTGACCGATACTGGGGTGAGCAGGTCGTTACAGACGCTCTACTTCAAAGGTGTTTACCCACAGGGGAGAGTAGCTGTGATTAGAGGGGAGGAGCCGGGTCAATCCCAACTCCTCCCAACTGGTGTTTATCTACGCTGTGTGCTGAGTGTAATCTTGTTCACTGACGAAGCCTTTTGGATGAGAGGCGAAACGTTTGGAGACCTCAACTACCAAGTACAGAAGATGACTCAAGTACCTTCTTTGAAGATGGACAACTCCTGTACGACTGAGAACTTACACATACATTTAGTACAATGTAATGTGCTCTGTAACAATGTGTAATAACTTGTACCTATGCGTTACATACACAATGGAATAACTTGTATTACTACTTTGCAGGTACATAATGTAATAGGGTTAGTTATGTCCTATTACATTATATTCATTTATTCCATTGTGTATCTAACCCATAGGTACAAGTTATTACACATTGTTACAGAGCACATTATATTGTACTAAATTTGGTTAGGTACAATATCATGGTACTGTAAAATAGAGTGTTTTTGTTGCTGTTTTTATTGTGCTCTTTTTATTGCCACTTTCTTGCTTTTAGATTTGGGTGAAACCAAACTGGAGAAAATGCGCTCATGTAGGGAGTTAAGAGGTTAATCGCTTTCAAGCATCATTTATTGAGGGGTTGTACTTATTCTTTAGAGGCATATTTTAGATGCTTCTTCGTATTTCCTCCATTTTAACGTATGTGAAGTGGAGATGTGAGGCATGTGTGATCATTTCAAACACTTCAAAGGCGATAGCAGTTGGATTTATTTTGGAGAATGATCTTTTTAAATAAGTTCATATCGGCTCAACTGTGTGAATACACTAGCTTGGGAATCCCCATGCTGCTGTGTGTGCTCGAATCATTTCGAACTTTACAGCCGCCTGGGGACCATGGCCGAAATCTTCGCATGGATTTGGAGACCAATCACAGAGCGAGGAGGGACGGCGAGACGATGATGCACTAGTAGTTTGTTTACGGATAAATAATTAAAAACTTTTATTTACGGATCCAACATGACAGCAGCAGACGCGACGCCATCTTTCAATCAAGCTTTAGACCATGTTCTACATAGTTTAGCTCGAAAGTTTACAGCAGGTAAATACGTCATCTGATACGATGATACGATTGGCTTTGGAGTGAGTGAGAGAGCGGAGGTTATCGCAATGAAGTAAACAAAACAAGCTAATCACGGGCTAACAGCTAGATGGCCACAGCTAGAGGAACGAGTTTGCAGATGAGCGCTTGAAAACATGCCCAGGTAGTTACCAAGGCGATTGTTCAGAAGTGACACCGATGATGAAGATTTCAATGTTTTTTTGTGATTTCGAGTGAGATGGAGAGTTTGATATGTTCTTTATGCTATAGTTATCTGATCTGATCTGGTACGTTAACATGTGATGTTAACATACCAGACATCTATTTAGTTTGTTGTTTATGCTTCATGTAACGTCAATGTGTTACGTTAGCATACCGAACGCCTATTCAGCCTGTTGTATCTTTCTTCAGTAGGCATTTTTTGCCTAGTGCGTCTTATACTCCGGAGCGACTTATAGTCCAGAAAAGACGGTAATACCGATTAATATTTTCAATCACACTTACCTTTTTGTTATTAATTAATTAAGTAAACATTGCCCTAAGACTTTGTTAAATGTGAAAGGACAGGCTTCAGAGAGATGAGGGACGGCACACACTCCCCTGACTCCTAAATCCGCCCCGTCTTTTCTCTCCTCTTTGCTCCTCGGCGTCGTCTCCCCCTCTTTTGAACTTTGTGTCACTCGTACAGAATCTCGTGTGACCCGATCTGGCGGCGTGTGAAGTAACCACAGTTCTCTCTCCTCCGCCCTTCCACTCCTCCGTCAGTGCCTTATCTCCTCCCGAAGACTCCCTCGTTCATTGGACAGTCACCACTCATGTGTTTATCTTCTAACCACCAGCCTGTAATTGCATCTGCGTTGAATGAGGCTTTGCGTTGCTGGATGCTTCCGCGGTTTTCCCAAGTGTCGCATCAAAAACAGATTTTTATAAGAATGATATTGCTTCTGACTGCAGCCTGTGATCAAAGGAACCGAGCAATGTTTAAATGTTTTGAGGAAGAAGGCACGTCAGCTGCCAACGCTGTACTATGACGTTAAGAAGGGAACTGTATGTGAATTTGAATGGTTGCAAATCAGAAAAGGCTGCAAACAACATAAGGATTAGTCTCATGGATTTATCATGTATAAAACCCTGTAGTTTGTGTGATTATGCTGTTAATATTTCTGTGTTCTCTCACAGAAAGAGAACACAGAAAAATGTTCTCTCAATTTGTTCTCTCAATGGCGGTATTTGCCTTATAGAAAAATCATAAGGAACCCCCAGAGCCATGATCTTAGTGAGGAGTGTATATCTTGGTGTGTAGCCAATGGGCGATTGAAGCACTGGCCGAGAGCTGACATTGCTGCATTACCAACCTCTGGTGGTCATGGACGACTCCAAAATAAATGTTTTAAAATGGATTCCAACGTACCCTTTACACTTCCCAAAAACAGCATAAGAGCCTGACTCCAAAGAGGTTTTTTTTAATTGCTGTGACCTCTGTGACAACGCTGGGCAAAGTCATATTTTTAAAGCAGTACCATGTAACTTGTTTACCTTA
This sequence comes from Neogobius melanostomus, assembly GCA_007210695.1. Classification (NCBI taxonomy): domain Eukaryota; kingdom Metazoa; phylum Chordata; class Actinopteri; order Gobiiformes; family Gobiidae; genus Neogobius; species Neogobius melanostomus. The sequence continues at coordinate 1,911,118 of VHKM01000107.1, forward strand.
ATAAATCCTTTTCGTAGTCCCTCTCAGGGTGATGCAAGTGTTAATGGGATGATTGGGGGGTCTTTCATCTCCCCCTGGCGTCTCTGGCCAGAAAACCACAATTGCAACTTTGCCTGCACCGGCTCGGAGGCGCAATACACAGTAATAAAATCACGAAGAAGAAGCTAACAGGCTAATAGGCAAAGCTAACTGTGGGCTCGCCCCACTTAAACAGTATTTGCAGCCAAGTTTGAGTGAAAAAAGTATCTCCATTGTGTAATTGGATGTACAATATCCCTCTCTCCCTTTGTCTTTTCTGTCAGTGTAGTATTTACTCTAAAAAAACCGCAACGTGCTACGACACCTGCAGTGGCGCTTATGGCCTCTAGGGGCATGAGTTACTTAGTTCTGCTTTAACCACGCTGGTTTTTGTTCTGTAGAATTAAAACGTTTAAGCCTGAGGCTTTGATTCACAGACTCTGGAGCACAGTGGAAGTGTGTAGTTGGAGTTTGTCCTTTTTTGGATCATGCTTTGTAAGAGAAGAATGTCATTAATGTAAATGGGAGTGAGCAATGACAGTCCATTAATTTCACATTTCATACAGAATCTGGGACTTCCTTTAGTGCCGTCTTTGAGAAAGGTGAAACATCCACTACTATGAACGGATGATGCCTTGAACAACCCTTTGATGGAAGGACATTTGTATTATGTCATAACATTTATCTACAGTACCTGTGAGCAGACATCTGGCAAACATTGACGGGGATTTTAAAGAAATTCTGAACAAAAACCTACAAACCAAACCTTTAATGCTGATCAGCACAACAATATGTCCAACCAAATGATTGAGTCTGAGTACGGCATCAAACTTTTGCTTAACAGTCATGATTGGCGCGCGCGATTGAAGACAACATGTCCTCACAATGGCTGCGGACACACTGATATCTCTCGAAGCAGGTACACTTTGTTTCTCATAAAAGGTGATGATATTATATTGATTTCAAGCACTATATTTTGAGCTGAGAAGTTACACAGTGTTCCTTTTAAAATGCACTCTCGAAAAATATATTGGCGAGATGGAGCGAGGAAAGAAAAGCGTTGGCCACACAACTGCTTTTTCATGATCAATTTTGAACAATTTGGGAGAAAAACGTCTGGGGAGGCGAGAGAACAGACGACGCGAGATTGAAATAAAGCGTTTGTCCGTGCAACAAGTCACGTCTACAGCACACAGTATTGTTTGGCAAAGATGTTAGCACCTTCACAGCAAGACGGTCTCTGGTTCACTTCCCAGACTGTGTGTTCTCACTGCTGTGCGGCGCTAAAGGATGATTTGTATTTCTGAGTTCCCACCTCGGTCAATGTGTCTCTGGGCGAGTCACATCACCCGCCTTTCCTCTATTGGATTTTTCACATAATTTCCCTCAAAGTCCACGAGAGACTTAATCCAGGACGTCTAAATCAAAACTACATACCTGCCTTCTTAACCTATAACTATATAGTCTTACTTTTGTCCATTATTGGCAGTTGGACCCAAATTAAAGATGACATAACATACTTTGTAAACCTTCTGTTAGGCACCTCAGCGTTGATATTGGAAGCATTGTAACATTGTGTGCGTGTGTGGCAAGACGAGTGGTGGTGGTAATTTCTAACTTAAGGACAGAGGCAGCATGTTCCTTTAAAGAGGGGGTATTATGCTTTTTTCAATCACATAGCACCAGTCTATAGCATACTACAATGATGACGTAACCTTCTGTTGGTCTGTATATGCAGTAAATTAAAATAACTGCCTTGAATAAAATTGCTCTCTCAAAATGGCTGTACTGAACGTCTTGAAATAGGCCTCTGTCTCTTTAAGAAGCTTTCCGACACGCCCCCTTCAGCACACTGCTGTGGCATCTAAACAACACTACTGTGTGGGGAGGGGGCTCTGCTGAGCTGAGGAGCAGTGGTTGGTGGCTTGGCTGGTGACGAAAGGTCCAGAGGCGTCTCCAGGAGGTGGGGGCGTTCCTAGGAGGACTGAGGCATAGCTACACCTAAAATGGCTGCCGTCTAAGTTTTTACTGATTACTCAAAAATACGTGAATGAGCCAAGGCAACACTCCAGGCATGTGTTTAATGAGGGAATGACATAATAACATGATATAAAGCTTGAAAAAGTCGATTTTACATAATACCCCCCTTTAACATTCAGTGTATTTCTATGTTTTACTTTTATCTTTCTGTTCGTATGTCATACTTTAGTTGACAAACATTTAATTTCACAGCTGTTGTTAACATTAGACGTTCAGTTGACTCAGTTTGTCCACATCACTTGGTTCGCAATAGCTTCTTGTTAAAACACAGTTTGTTCACGTTAGCTAGTTTGTCTTACAAATGTTCAGAAACAAAACAAAAAGGAAGCAAGAGAGCAGCATGGCGACCAGGTCCACCTTAAAGTAAATTGAACAGAGGTTAGATGAAGAATTAGGCTACTTTAAAAGAGGGCTAATCCTACCGTCGTACGCCCACATCTAGCCCTCCTCGGCCGGCCTGGTGCTTTGATAGTACCAAGCGGCTACACCACGCGAGGACCCCAGCAGACCCCAGACCGCCATGCACCGAGCAAAGCCATGGATGCTATACAGTAGGCATGGTGCACGTTGAGGCCCTCTAGCACGCGAGACGCTAAAATAAACCCTGTGTTAGTGATCAATAAAACCTAAAAATGTGGAATGAGCGAGATATAGCTACCTGGACCCATCGAATACAACGTACGCCCTGGGCTCAGCCCAGCCAGGCCGGGAGATGCCAGTGTGGAAGGCAGAGAGGAAGTACGTGTGAACGAGGGAGGGCTTTTATAGTAATTGGGCGCTGGTACATTTAAAGAAAACTGGTAATGCCACATCTGAATTGTATCTCCAAAGGGGGTGTTGGTTTGTCCTCTTTTGGCAGTAGGGGAATGACACATACTGATATTGGCTAGTTTTAGCCAATATTGTGCTAACAAACCAATGGTGGTGTGATGAATGCAGCTTAAGTGCAAGACAGTTCAGAACGAGTCCAGTGGGTTTATAAGAGCTTTACTGCGCTCTTAAACAGTAAAGCAATTCACTTTGGTCCTAATGGCTGGGGGCTGACATTGCTGTGATATCACCCCCTAGTGGCGAGGGACAAATCAAAAACGTTCGCTATAACATGGAGACCATACAGTACGTATGCTCTATGCACACGAGTGACACCAAGTGCGATCTTCGGAGGTCGCGGCCCTTCCTCCTTTTAAAAATCTTATTTAGTGTTAGCCGTTAGCTTCGAGACAAAACATTTCCCATGATGAGCAGGAAGTTTCCTCCAGTGAATTCTTTGCTCCTGACGCAATGTTTTTATCATGATGCTTTGACTGTCCATCAGAACTCACTGCCTCCCATGTCATTTGAAGCTATTTTTTTTATTTTTGGACAAGACACCGGTTCACTAACTCATAGGGAAATAACAGGACAGGAAGAGCAGCACCTCCCACAGGCATATAGCCCACAGGGACTTTACGCGTGTCAAAAACAACTTAAGACTTGCATTGTTTCTAAAAATACCATTTCCTTCCGTGACAACTCTGAGCAGAGTGAAATACTTGTAACCATGCTGGGTTCTGTTATATGCATTTTAAAGTTTTAGCTTTGGGCTTTGACTGACAGACCCTGGAGAACTGTGGAGGCTTGTAGCTGCTCAGCCTGCCTCAGGGGGGCGGAGTTTACTCCTCTTTGGAACATGCTCTGTAGGAGGAGACTGAGCTGCCATCATGGATTCTCTCTCGACTGAGTAAATGCATATGTAATGTAAATGTAACTTACAAAAAATTGTGTGAATGCAAAATCCTACACTTAGATTTTTGAACAGGGAGCAATGTTTATATTAAAGGGGGGTATTATGTAAAATCGACTTTTTCAAGCTTTATATCATGTTATTATGTCATTCCCTCATTAAACACATGCCTGGAGTGTTGCCTTGGCTCATTCACATATTTTTGAGTAATCAGTAAAAACTTAGACGGCAGCCATTTTAGGTGTAGCTATGCCTCAGTCCTCCTAGGAACGCCCCCACCTCCTGGAGACGCCTCTGGACCTTTCGTCACCAGCCAAGCCACCAACCACTGCTCCTCAGCTCAGTAGAGCCCCCTCCCCGCACAGTAGTGTTGTTTAGATGCCACAGCAGTGTGCTGAAGGGGGCGTGTCGGAAAGCTTCTTAAAGAGACAGAGGCCTATTTCAAGACGTTCAGTACAGCCATTTTGAGAGAGCAATTTTATTCAAGGCAGTTCTTTTAATTTACTGCATATACAGACCAACAGAAGGTTACGTCATCATTGTAGTATGCTATAGACTGGTGCTATGTGATTGAAAAAAGCATAATGCCCCCTCTTTAAGGGTCAAAACAGCGACAAAACAAGCGATAAAAAAGCAACAAAAAAGCCTCAAAAACACAACAAAAAAGTGATGAAAAATCAACCAAATAGTGACAAAAACGCGGTTACAAAAAAGTAATAAAGAAGCAACAAAAACGTGACAAAAATGAACCTTAGAAAATACTGAAAAAGGGACGACAACACGGCGACAACACGTCAAATCTTATATCAGTTTTATAAGTCTTAGCTTTGAAATTGTTACACATATAGGCTGTAAACTCCAGTCGAGAAGCTTTTAGATTTGGGTAAAGCTGAACTGGAGAAAATGTGCTCGGTTAAGGCGGGGGTTAAGAGGTTAAGATGCAGTGAGCAACCCAATGCAAAATTACAACTTTTTTTTGTGTGAAGCTTCTGAGGAAGATCAAAAAAGCAGGTAAACAAACCCGTCGTAGTACTCTCTTTAATACTTGTCTGCTCACAACTTGTTTTCCTCACAATACCACCGCAGAGTTGAGAAAGAGGGATGCTTTGCGGTGTGCGTGAAGAGTAATGGGGTTAGGTGAGGTCAGACAAAGATTAGATGAGGAAGTTGTAGCGGTGCCAACATGCGAGCTGCAGCATGAGCGCCCCACAGTCCATCCTTTCATGGGCCACTGGAGGTCAGGCGCTGGAAGTGGTTAAGTCTCCCTTTTCAGCCAAGTCCGCGCGTAGATTCTTCTCAGTCTGAGAGAAAACAGTGGAATGTGCTCCCAAGGCCGTAAAGAAAGACACGTGAATGCCTGCGGTGGGAACATATAGAAGTGCGAACCGTAAAAATGTCAGGACGAAACGATTTATGTTCAAGGCGATCTTTAAAGTAATCAAAAATAATAATCTAACACATTTTTGAAGTAGCAAACTTGATGAGGTTGATGTTCTAAATCCTACTTTTTAAGTCAAGACAGTGCTTTTTCTACTTATTTTATGTTAATGTTAGATCTAGGAATGTCATGTCTTGTTTCGCTCACAGCAAACAAACAAGTGAAATCTGTTCATTGATTTGAGTTTCTTCTTCATCAACAGATGGGAACAGGATTGGTTGGCCTGTAGGCTTTATTCAGAAGGACACCACAAATTGGGCGGCACGGTGGTACAGCAGTTAGCGCCATTGCTTCACAGATGGAAGGTCCCAGGTTCAATTCCCGGAGATGGCCTTTCAGTGTGGAGTTTACATGTTCTCCCCGTGCCTGTGCAACAAGGTTATTTTGTTTATTGAATTTCATCAAAATATATCTGATTATTGAAATCATAATCAGCTTTAAAGTGCATATGACAGATTCTAATGCTCTTGCAAATATGACTTATTTAGATGGATTACATCAGTTGTAAGTTCATCAGTTGCATAGTTATCATTTTTTTCAGTGAAGCTGCAATTTTAATGAAGAAATGTTGGGCAGAAAAGTTATTTTTATTTGAATTTTTAAGCTGCTAACAGGAAGTGACATAAAAGAAGGTAACATTCCATAGCAGTTTGACTCATTCATTTCCCATTGACTTAACATGGTTGCACGGCAACAGTTTAAAATTGTTTACCTTCTTCGATGTCACTTCCTGTCGGTGTCCAATAAGGAAGTGAAAACATAAACATCACAAAAATGGTCAAACTAAAGAAAACTGGGTATAATCTTTAGCAAAATCTTAAATATAATCGTGTTAACTGTGTTTTAGCAAAAAGTGTGTCTAATGTGTCATATGCACTTTAACAGCCCCTTTTATTTGGAGTGTACTTAGCAGAGGTGGTTTCCATGGCTACGCCCTTTGCTCCTCCCCTTTGACTGCTGTGTGATTTGACAACTGGTTTGGCTCTGTGATTTTATGATCATTTTGGTAATTTTTCTCAACTTTATTAGCCTGGCTAACGCCAGACTGCTGTGTGCGCTCGAATCTTTTCGAACTTCACAACAGCCTGGGGACCATGGCCGACATTTTTCCATGGATTTGGGCACCAATCACAGAACGAGGAGGGACGGTAAGACGATGACGTGCTATTTGACATACAGAAGCTTGTAGTTTGTTTAGGGATAAAAAAAAAAAATTACGGCTCCAACATGACTGCAGCAGACGCGATGCCATCTTTCGATCAAGCTTTAGAACGTGTTCTAAATAGTTTAGCTCAAAAGTTTACAGCAGGTACGTCATACGTCATCTGATACCATGATACGATTGGCTATGGCTACGTGCAGACGCATGAGAGATATTTGTAGCGCCCAATAAATGGCTCTGGACAATCGTAAACCACACCTCTCCTACGAGAAAATGAATTGGTGGTCCCCAGACTAAATATCACTTGTGATTTTAGTCTGGCGTTAGCCAGGCTACAACTTTATATCAGTTTGATTTGTTTTATCTGTAACGTAACACTGTTAAATCTATGTCTTAAGTGATTATTTGAATTTATTTGGATTTATATTGACATTTGGTGAAGTTTAGATATTGTCAATCTTTGTCAGTTAGCTTGTCAGGGGAGTAACTACTGTAGCTCCATAGATACAATGTACAGTTCATACCGTATTTTCCGGACTATAAGTTGCTCCAGAGTATAAGACACACTAGACAAAAAATGCCTAATGAAGAAAGAAACAACAGGCTGAATAGGCGTTCGGTATGCTAACGTAACACATTGATGGTTAATAACATGAAGCATAAACAACAAACTAAATAGGTGTTAATAGGTACGTTAACATCACATAAACAGATCAGATAACTATAGCATAAAGAACATACCAAACTCTCCATCTCACTCCAAATCACAAAAAAACATTGAAATCTTCATCATCAGTGTAACTTCTGAACAATCGCCTTGGCAACTACCTGGGCATGGAAGCATAACTACACCGTTGAAAGGCCTCTAGCTTTTAGCCCGTGATTAGCTTGTTTTGTTTACTTCATTGCGATAACCTCCGCTCTCTCACTCACTCCAAACTTTCTTTCTGCTGCTCGATTAGCCTGCAGTGCCCTCTAGTGGCATGTGAAATTATATATTTGAATTTTTTTTTTAAAGGGGGAAAAATCACATATAACTCGCTCCAGAGTATAAGACCCAAACTATGAAAAAAAGTGCGACTTATAGTCTGGAAAATACGGTACTTGTATCTGGTATGGTGTGTTTAGGGGTAGAAGACACTGTCAGACCACCTGTAATCACCTGTCCTGTCTATTTGAGATTCCAGGTATGTAATTAATGGGGAGTGTAATATTAGTTATATCAGTTTCATTGTTGTTTGCATTTGAATTTTGTGTAAATACTTAAATAAGTCTACGATCATGCCCCTTTGACTGCTGTGTGATTTGAAGACACTGTCAGACCACCTGTAATCACCTGTCCTGTCTATTTGTGATTCCAGAGCTTCATATAACCCTTCTCGAGTGGTCTCGTCAATGCAGCCTGGGTCAAACTACAACGGGTTACACCGGCCCAGGTTTCCTCCAGGTACTCCGGTTTCCCCATACCACTAAAAACATGTACAATTCACCTTAATCCGCCCCGCCCACTTCTGCCTCTTTTTACGGATCGGCACTTCCATTGTATTGTCACTTCCGGCCGAGCACAATCTCCGTTCATTAAGCGGAGATCGAAGGGAGATGTTCGGCCGCTAAAATCTGATGTTCATTAGACTGATTTGTGTAAAATGTCCAATGTTCATTTGCACCAACAAGTCAACACCGTTTCTCTGTCTGCCCGGCTTAAAAACGGCTTTATGTCTGTGTAGTAACTGATTTTATGCTGACTTTTCCAGTCCTATGTAAACTAATTCGGAACGGAATAAGGTGAATAGGCCAGAATTAATGCATGAATGAAAATTGCCTTTAAATTAGCAGCAACCCACGTAACACCGAATCTAAAGGACACAAAAATAAAATAAATCTCGTCTAGTCCTGACATCTAAAATCTAGATCTGAATTAAAGTTATGTTCAGCTGTGGATTACGTTTGTTATGTTTGACAAAGGGAGCGTTTGGTCTCGGCGCTGCACGCTAAGCCGCTGAAGTCAGCGCGGTTCAGCCGAGGTCATCAGAGCATCGCGTGTGGCCTGTTTTATTCAAAGCTCCAAAGTGAGGTTATTGTAGGACGCGTGCACAATACAAGGCACGCTGCTGTATCGTTTCGCTCATGACTGCATTCCCATCTGAGTCTAGGATACAGTGGCATTGGGAAGTTTACAGCACACTTTTAACTATTTTTAATTCATTATGTGGCAACCTGATACAAAAGTAGTATTAGTAGTAAAAGTAGTTATACAGTATGTATTTCTTTTCTATTGGTAAAACTATACACTATATTACATAAAAGTACAAAGAAAAATTACAAAGAAAGAAACATTGAAAGGAACTTCAGTCACGCAAAAAGACGTTAGCATTTATCCTCTCCTCCTCAAGCTCTTCCATGCTGTCCCTATTTAAATACGGTTACGTGAAAAGTTACACGATACAAGTATATTTACACAAAATTAAACATGTTGATTTTCTAAGCGGATAAAAAGGGGCACTATATTGTAAGGCGTAATAACACCTTCGGAGGACTTCGACATCCGTGAAGATATTACTAAAAAAAACCTTCAATGTAGTTACTTAAAAGCCTAACTAGAGAAAATGCGCTCTCTTAACATGTCGTCCCACACTTAAAGAGGGGGTATTATACTTTTTTCAATCACATAGCACCAGTCTATAGCATACTACAATGATGACGTAACCTTCTGTTGGTCTGTATATGCAGTAAATTAAAATAACTGCCTTGAATAAAATTGCTCTCTCAAAATGGCTGTACTGAACGTCTTGAAATAGGCCTCTGTCTCTTTAAGAAGCTTTCCGACACGCCCCCTTCAGCACACTGCTGTGGCATCTAAACAACACTACTGTGCGAGGAGGGGGCTCTGCTGAGCTGAGGAGCAGTGGTTGGTGGCTTGGCTGGTGACGAAAGATCCAGAGGCGTCTCCAGGAGGTGGGGGCGTTCCTAAGAGGACTGAGGCATAGCTACACCTAAAATGGCTGCCGTCTAAGTTTTTACTGATTACTCAAAAATATGTGAATGAGCCAAGGCAACACTCCAGGCATGTGTTTAATGAGGGAATGACATAATAACATGATATAAAGCTTGAAAAAGTCGATTTTACATAATACCCCCCCCTTTAAGTTCCTGTTATTTTTTAATGCCGAACTGGACACTACATTGAAGTTTTTAGTTTTTTTTACACTAATTGGATCTCATGCCCTTTCTTTTCAATAAGATAAACTATGACTTAAAGATATGAATGTGTTTCCTTAAAAGATCAAAGCATCTCTTTCCTTTCGAGCATTCTGCGTGTGATGCTAAATCAAGGCCGAGGTACAACCGCCGTAATGACCTTGAGCCTCCGAAAAGTCCCTCTGTCCCTGACTTAATCACGCTGACAAACTAACACTCGCTAAATGCCAGGCTCTGTGCCACCGCTACGCTCTCAGATTTACAAAGCGCTGCGGGCTGTACTGTCCCGGCTGCCGTAATAGATTGTTTTGTACTGACCCTAAATATTTACAACGCTGTCGTGTCAGAGAGGACGCGAGGTGAGCACAGTCAACAATTCAGCGTCTATTCAGGGCCCGCTTGTACTGCCCCGCTGCACTGACCGAGTTGATCTCTTTTGGGGAGGCTGGAGTGCTGCCCAGAATCTTACGTAAGCTGTTACCGTTTTTCTGTGTGACCGGTACATTCTGGCAAACACGAGTAGAGCTGCGTGCTCCGACATAACTCTTCCCAACAGCGTGCTACTCCGGCTGCAGCCTTTGTCCTGTTCAGAAGGCCGTACAGACACAGCATGTGACTGTCCAGCTTTGAAAAACAGCTTTTTTATTAACAATCTCTGTTGGAGGAGTAATTATAGTTACACAATACAGTACGTTCTTGAAGTATTAGTCCCCTATTCCAGGTATCATGTCAAAAGAAACATGTGAAATTGACTTTTTTTGAACCTCATTATCATTATTAATTCATTTAACTCTTTTGTGCAATTGTTTTAATCATGTCCAGTCTGTACTTTCATTGCCAGTTTCTTATATGGGCTTGATTTAAATAACTGAGGGTGAAACAAGGCAAGGCAAGTGTGTTTGTAGAGCACAATTCATACACAAGGCAATTCAAAGTGCTTCACAGTTGCACAAAATTACATGAAAACAGATAAAATCAATAAATCAACATAAAATTAATCAATTACAGTAAAAAAGGCAAGAGTGCAGATAAAATACTTTCAGTTTTTCCAGATACAGAGAGCTGTTTTCAGCCTGGATTTGAACATTGTCAGAGTTGAGGCCTGTCTCACATCCTCATGAAGACTGTTCCAGATTTTAGCTGCATGAAACTGAAACGCAGCCTCACCGTGTTTATTATTGACTCTGGGAACCACCAGGAGACCCCTCCCTGAAGTTCTCAGGGCCCGAGACGGTTCATACGGCTCTAACATGTCAGAGATGGACTTTGGTGCTAAACCATGAAAAGACTTGTACACAAGCAGAGCTGTTTTAAATTCTATTCTCTGAGTGACAGGAAGCCAGTGCAGAGACCGGAGCACTGGACTAATGTGGTCGTATTTCCTGGTTCTTGTCAGGACTCGAGCAGCAGCGTTCTGGATGTACTGCAGCTGTCTAACAGCTCGTTTAGAAAGGCCAGTGAGCAGCCGTTACAGTAGTCTAACCTGCTGGAGACAAATGCATGGATGAGTCTCTCTAAGTCTGGTTTTGACACTATTCCTCTGATCTTAGCAATGTTTTTCAGATGGTAAAAAGTTGATAATGTTATTGCTTTGATGTGGCTGTTTAAGTTCAGGTCTGAGTCCATGATTACTCCTAGATTTCTAACCTGATTTTTTGGTTTCAGAGCGAGACTCAAGGTGACTGACAACACTTTGTCTTTGTGTCTGTGGGCCAAAGACAATGATCTGAGTTTAGTTGGAGAAAGTTGTTTTGCATCCACAAACTGATCTGTTCGATGCAGTGACAGAGTGTATCTACAGGCCCATGTTCACCTGCCGTCAGTGTCATCTGCGTAGTTGTGGTACGACACATTATTGCTGTTTATTAGCTGTCCCAATGGAAGCATGTACAATGCATGAATAAGAGGGGTCCCAAGACTGACCCCTGGGGGAAACAATCATTGCTTCCCTTGCCCTGTCACGGATCAGTAATTCCATAAAAGGGGCCTGGATGAAGTAAACAATAAAAGTGATCGTTCGTATTGATGGAATAACCTGGTCATTCTGGTTATTCTTTGGGCTCATAGTGTTGCTGAACCTAGACATGATCAATTACAGAAACCCTAGATCAGAACACTTAGTTAAATCCAGGTGGCGACTTTTCCTTTTCTTGTCAACAACAGCAACGTCGGTGAGGATAACCCTTGACAGCCCCGATATCATTTCAAAACACTCATTTAAACCACGCTAAAACAGGAGATGACTTTGTGATTTGCTTACGCTGTGCTCCTCGACGTGTCTCAGTCAGATCCCTCAGTACTTCCCCTTGTGTATGCTCCAGGCAGGGTCCATGACAGGCAAATGTCTCCCCTAACAATCGCACAGATGTCAGAATACGGCTTTAACGATTCCCGGCGCTGCCAGTCGCTCCGTATTGATGCGATGTTTACCCCTGATAATGAGTGAGCAATGGAGTGTTTATTGCATGGGAGTGTGTTTGGACACGGTCAGAGGGGAACAGCATGGACTGATCCAACCTCGCCGACATTAATCACGACCTGTCTCTGCGAGTATCTTTCCTTCATCGGGCAAATGGTGCTTCCGACTGCGTTTCTCCAGCCTCTGTTGCCATGTAGATGTCTGCTCTTGTCACGTATCGCGTCTTTAGTCGCTCGGAAACCGCTCCTCGTGTGTCCATTCCACTCCACTCTTCTGTTGATAATAAACACAAGGAACATGTGCACTAGACTGAACCAAAGTAAACGATATTCGGCTGCACAATCGTGTCCAGCCGCATTTATATCTGAAAGAACAACTGAAACATGAACGGCTAAACTATGACAAGAATCACAAGCATTTCAGAGCAGGTGTTTTGAGCTCTAAACTACAGATGAAAACACGTTAAGGTTTTTTATACATGGTGATAGTAGAGTGGAGTCATTCACAGTGCCTTGAGCAATGACCCATTGTTTCAGACGAAAAACAAATTCGTTTATGGCTTAATTTTCATGATATGGTGTTAAAGATTATTATGTAAGTACATGTTTATTTAATTTAATTTTATTGTATTTATTTGACAGGGACATGTACAGGAGCATTAATCAGCACATGAAAAGATGCTTTGTACCAGACTTTAGGTCTTGGAGCTAATTTCCATCTGCAGTCCCCGAGACATACAATTACAAAACACTACAAAAAGCATAAAACAATTCAGTTCATAATATTTACAGTATTTACATTTTATTTTAAATTTTGTTCCTCTATAGTCTATACCCGCCCCTTAATTACCCACGTAATTACATCATAATGTTTACCATCTAAAGAACATAGCCAGAGTCCGCCCCATTCTCTCTCGGACCAACACGGAGACGCTGATGCATGCTTTTATCACCAGTCGTATCGACTACTGCAATGCCCTGCTTTCTGGTCTTCCCAAAAAGAGTATCTCAGGTTTACAACTTTTACAAAATTCAGCAGCTCGTGTCCTGACGAAGACAAGGAGGCGGGACCACATTACACCGGTTTTAGAGTCGCTGCATTGGCTCCCCGTGTGTTTCAGGATCGATTTTAAAGTTCTCTTAATGGTTTTTAAATGTCTTAATGGTCTTGGTCCTTCTTATCTTTCAGAAATACTTTTACCTTATGAACCTTCGCGGCCCCTGCGCTCCTCTGGCAGGGGTTTCCTAGTTATCCCTAAAGTCAACAGAAAGACTCATGGTGAGGCGTCTTTCCAATATTAAGGCCCTCACCTCTGGAACGACCTGCCGGAGGAGCTCAGGACCGCAGAGAACGTTGATGTCTTTAAGAGCAGGCTCAAGACCCACGTTTTTAGTTTAGCTTTTACCTGATATTTATTAATTTAGTCCTAATGATATATTGTGTGTGTGTGTGTGTGTGTGTGTGTGTGTGTGTGTGTGTGTGTGTGTGTATGCATGTGTGTATGGATGTATGATGTGGAGCGTATTGTTTTAAATGTTATCTGTAAAGCACTTTGTGATACCTTTCGGTATGAAAAGCGCTTTATAAATAAAGTTTGATTGATTGATTGATTGATAAAGTGCAAGATTTAACAAAGGTGCACAAAGTGTAATAAAGGTGTACATCGTGTCTCGCTTTAGATTACAGCCGGATGTATAGTTACACATAAGGTATGGTGTATTTACATGTTAATAATGCGGTTATTTTCCCTTATTCCACTTCATTACTCTTTATTTTTCTCTGTTCCTTCTTGTTTCTTGTCGGTACAGACCATAGCGTCTCACTTTAGACTACAGCCCGCTCTCACGTGTAGTTACACATTAGGCACAGTGTTAATTATGCGGCCATTTTCCTCAATTTATGAAACTTTATAAATCTAACACATCTATATGACGGCCAAAAACACCTGTTACACGTTGTACTCCTTGTTACACTTTATTAAACCTTGTACTTATGTGTAATTACTAATTCTTGTTTCCTGCACCTACACATGGAACTCGTGGGCTGTAATCTAAAGTGTTACCTTTTTTGTTTTGTTTTCAGAGGACATTAACTGCAGTCTTTGTGATTTGCTACATGCTACTATTTGTTACATGAGTGATTTTGATTAGATTAAATGTGGAGCCATAAATGTTTGTGAAAGCCTACTTGATTTAGCGTTGATTTTAGGGGACGACGGTGGTGATCGGAAGGTCGTGGGTTCGAATCCCAGCTCCTGCAGGTGCACACTGTTGTTGTGTCCTTGGGAAAGACACTCCACCCTACTTGTCCCCAGTGTCTGTGTACATTGGTGTATGAATGAGAGTGTGAATGGGTGACTGGTTCCTTACTGTAAAGCGCTTTGGGCATGATAAAGGTAGAAAAGTGCTATATAAATTGAGTCCATTTACCATTTAGCACAAAGTAAAGAAAAACAAAAGCAACATGAGCTGTGTTGCTCTCACAATAGCAGAGCTGCATTACAAACTGCTTTCTAAGGTCCTGCACTTGAGGTCAGGTCTAATTTGGAAAAGCAGAAATTGTTGAAGATACAAAAGACGAAGCCTAGAACTATTTATTTTTGTACGTGGACACAAAAGAAATTGCCGCCAGCAACACTGAATTCGGGGCCTCTGACCTGTGAGACATGCATGCTGGGAATATCCTCCAAGAGATGAATCCAAATATATCGTAGGCAGGTCAGGAGCTCCTTCACACTCGGCAAACCGCCCAAGAACAGACTGATGACTGTGATGGGGCCAACAAGGCCAATTTCTAAAAAGCAATTGGATGCTGGTTTCTCAATCCATACTTCCTTCTCTGCATCGGGAAATCCTATTTAAAGCACAGACCTCTCTCCAATCTCACATTTATGTTGTATTCTTTGCTACATAACCTCCCACCACAAACCCATGTCACGACTAAAACATTTTTATTTTCAATACGGGGTTTCCATGGGGCATGAAAATGAAAACTGCCATTAAAAAGCAATTAATAGGCTTTAAACTGGCATTTTTATATCACATTATGGGGGAAATTAATGACTAATGCTTATTTATACTGTGCAGGTTTGGGAAAAATACAAACAAGGGTGTAAAACACTTTCAGCTGCAGCTTTGGCTGAAATTGTACACATGTTTGTTTCTTAAAGGGGGGGTATTATGTAAAATCGACTTTTTCAAGCTTTATATCATGTTATTATGTCATTCCCTCATTAAACACATGCCTGGAGTGTTGCCTTGGCTCATTCACATATTTTTGAGTAATCAGTAAAAACTCAGACGGCGGCCATTTTAGGTGTAGCTATGCCTCAGTCCTCCTAGGAACGCCCCCACCTCCTGGAGACGCCTCTGGACCTTTTGTCACCAGCCAAGCCACCAACCACTGCTCCTCAGCTCAGCAGAGCCCCCTCCCCGCACAGTAGTGTTGTTTAGATGCCACAGCAGTGTGCTGAAGGGGGCGTGTCGGAAAGCTTCTTAAAGAGACAGAGGCCTATTTCAAGACGTTCAGTACAGCCATTTTGAGAGAGCAATTTATTCAAGGCAGTTATTTTAATTTACTGCATATACAGACCAACAGAAGGTTACGTCATCATTGTAGTATGCTATAGACTGGTGCTATGTGATTGAAAAAAGCATAATACCCCCTCTTTAAAAGTTATCTGTTGTATCCAATTTGCTTATGGATATATCTTTCTCCTCTTATTCCTTGTTTGATGATTCCATGAGAATTGGAAAATGTGTTTGAGTTTGTGGCATCAAAAACAACCCTGTGTAGCCACACCGCTTTCTTTGGAATGACATTGATGTTTTGGAGCTGCATCCATCCATTAGAAAAGTGCATTCAAGAGAAAACTGTCGTAGTAAACAACACCATTTCCTCACACAATCTGCTAAATGTCCTGTGTATAATGGTGTCCAGCCACTCTTGGATAATTCCCCCCAATAGTTGTCTCCCATTACACTTCGGGCGAGCGATGAGGTGCTCCCCCCACGCTTCTTAGGTCTCCTGAAATGTCCCGGACCCCCCCTTCCTCGTCGCCCGAGTGCTATCATGTGTTGTGCTGCGGATGGGCCGGAGGGTGAGAGAAGGCGTTGGTGTAATCGAACACACCGGCCCGGGACTGCCAGAAGAATAGCCTCAGATGGTATGAGAAAAACGAACGCCCATCGCCTCGGCGGATAGATGACAGGGCCCGGGTGTAGATTCGCCGTCTGTGGGATGGGTGTGTGTCTGCGTACGCACCGCAGTTGACACTCACTGCATGCTGGGAGGGAGAGAGAAAGTGTGTGTGTGTGTGTGTGTGTGTGTGTGTGTGTGAGAAACATTAGCCAGCGCCAAGCTAAGAAGTGCTTCCATCTGCTGCCCCCGGCCTCACACGAGACTCTCCGCCGTGTCACTGGCACTTACTGGAACTTAAGATCCTCTCGAGTGATCCGAGGGCAGCCCGGGCCTGACAGTAATACCACCCACCCCCCCTAAGATGAACCGGAGGTGGGGGATAGTGGGAGGAGGAGGAGGCGCTGGCATTGTGGTCATGGTTGGACAAGAAGATGAATGGGGACTGTTTCGTGACTTAGACGGAAAGTCATACCTTAGGATTGCGGCTTTGTGGTTCATCACTGAGCGTGTGTGTAAGAAGACGCGCTCTTCCCTTTAAACAGTCCAGTGAAGTCCATTCAATCCATACAGCCTGACACTTAATATGCATTAATATGGCCTAAGGTAGAAGATATTAAGTCCCACCAGGCGACACATCCAAGTGCACACGTGTTGACAGTTGAACGCCAAGGTCAAACAAAGTGTTTTCCTCGAAACGGCAACTGTACACAATGCAGAATAATCAGCTGTGTTGATTTCATTGACAACATGTGGAATATCAATGCTGAGCTGCCCAAAAATCACATGTAAAGCCAGAATTATGGACGATGCAGTGTGTCCAGTTGAATAGCTTTGTCTTTTCGGAGCATGAAGAAACAAGTGAAGAGCCTTAACTGAGCCCATTTTCTCCAGTTCAGCTTTACCCAAATCTAAAAGCTTCTGGACTGGAGCTGACAGCCAGGCGGCCAGAGTACCGCCTCATTTGACCTGCAAGACACAGAAACACACAAAGATTTTTCCTTGCCTTGTCGTCACCTTTTCGTTGTATTTTTGGTGCTTTTTCATCACTTTCTGTTTTGTTGCGTTTTTGTTGCTGTTTCATCAGTTTTTGTCGCCCATTTTGTGGCATTTTTGTCGTCCTGTTGATACTTCTCGGCTGCATTTTCATCCTCATTTATGTCTTGTTTTTGTCGCTATTTTTGAGCTTTTAAATGTGGTTAAAGTCGAACTGGAGAAAATATACTTGGTTAAAATGAATATGACAGGTTTTAATGCTTTTGAAAATATGACTTATTTAGACTGACAGAAGCGAGGCTGCACACATCTGCGCCAACGGTTCCTCCGACCACCACCAACCACTCACACATAGGCATTGGGTGAAGTGTCTTGCCCAAGGACACAACGAAATGCTGGGCAGAAAAGTTATTTTATTTGAATTTTTAAGCTACTGACAGAAAGTGACGTATTCCATAGCAGTTTGACTCACTCATTTCCCATTGACTTAACATGGTTGGCACGGCAACAGTTTAAAATTGTTTACCTTCTTCTATGTCACTTCCTGTCCGTGTCCAATAAGGAAGTGAAACTATAAACTTCCCAAAAATGGCCAAATTAAAGAAAGCTGCACAACCTTTAGCAAAATCTTAAATATAATCATGTTAACTATGTTTTAGCGCAAATTGTGTCTAATAGGTCACATGCACTTTAAGGGGGTTAAGGGGTTAAATGAATGTGTGTTTATAAGGACTGCGCCCTCTGCTGGCAGCAGAGGCAATTATTCATTATAAACAGACACCATTTTCAGTCAACGGCGTGCCATCAAAGTAACGGCGCGCAAAGCGGATCAGAACGGGTGACGATGATGGTTTTTACACTTCCAGGTTGTGCTTATACCCAGATAAATCCAGGAGACAACACAGAACACTATTCTATTGTAGAAGAAGAAACAGCCACAGCAAACGTCTACTCCAGATACGGTTTATGATGAGAGAACATTGTAACATGTCCTCTTTGACGTCTTTGAACGTTCTTTCAGTCTTTGTTTCAAGTTAATCTGAACTTTATAAACCCTTTGTTTTTGGATTTGTCATTCTTCTTCTAAACCTAGTGCTTTCTTAACTCTTCATAATGCACCATACAAAATATGACAAAATAACCTCTCCCCTCTTTTCCCGCAGCGCGCCACTTACTCAGCAGTCTGCAGCTTTGTTTTTCGAGCATTTGAACCTTTCCCTAAAGCGCGTTTCAGAAGCATTAGCCCAGTGACAGCAGTGACAGAGGGGAGTATTTTACAATTACAAGCTCGGGGGCCGCATACCAAAGGCTCCAGCTGCTTTTGTGTGTCCTCCTACGCGCACACATCGCTGTGGAAGAAACCACTCCGAGAATCTTCCTGTGGGATCAGCAAAAGTTCAACATTGTTTCCTGGATATTATGACTCTTGGCTCGCGAGATTCTGCGTGCCATTATTTATTTTTTTACAGTTCATTCGGGTGATGCATTCTCCTGACTGCAGAAACGAAATGGTGAAGGTGAAGTGAGACGACTTCCCAGACGGTGACGCTCCAGGTCTTAGGTGAAAATTGAACCCACTAAATCTGTGTTTCCCAACCAGGGGTACGGGGATTTAGCAGGGGGTACTTGGAATTATGTCAGATTAAAAAAGAAAGTGAAACTGAGTAGATTGTTTTAGCTTCATTTTGAACACAGCACTCTATTAAAGGGGGGTATTATGTAAAATCGACTTTTTCGAGCTTTATATCATGTTATTATGTCATTCCCTCATTAAACACATGCCTGGAGTGTTGCCTTGGCTCATTCACATATTTTTGAGTAATCAGTAAAAACTTAGACGGCAGCCATTTTAGGTGTAGCTATGCCTCAGTCCTCCTAGGAACGCCCCCACCTCCTGGAGACGCCTCTGGACCTTTCGTCACCAGCCAAGCCACCAACCACTGCTCCTCAGCTCAGCAGAGCCCCCTCCCCGCACAGTAGTGTTGTTTAGATGCCACAGCAGTGTGCTGAAGGGGGCGTGTCGGAAAGCTTCTTAAAGAGACAGAGGCCTATTTCAAGACGTTCAGTACAGCCATTTTGAGAGAGCAATTTTATTCAAGGCAGTTATTTTAATTTACTGCATATACAGACCAACAGAAGGTTACGTCATCATTGTAGTATGCTATAGACTGGTGCTATGTGATTGAAAAAAGCATAATACCCCCTCTTTAAATACTGAATAATCTTAGTTTAGTCGGTCACTGTGGAATTATATTGGCAAGATCCTCCAGGTATTGGGTACTTGGAGTACTTAAGGGGTACGCGAGACAAAAAAAAGGTTGGGAAACACTGTACGAAACCACTGGTATCACTTCTTGTCTATTAGATTTAGGTTAGGTTTTCTGGACGGATGCCAACGTCTCACTCTTCTGGGAGAGAAAGCGTTTGACTTAAGGCGAGAGATGGCTGGAGAAAGCATTGATTTTTCACGCAGCTAAGATCTATTTTTGAAGATTTTTGGAACACTTTTTAATAACACACTTGTTCATTCACAAATAGTGGCATGTTTGGTGTCCACGTGTAGCTGTAATCCAAATATGGTGACTTCATTTCTGGATGTAGCCGTGTCCATAGACGGGAGAAATATACACTCTTGCAACAATATGTCCACTTTAGTAGCTCCTACAGCAGGGATCTAGCTCTCCAGCCCTTTCTAGGTAGCTCACTGTAATGGCAGTTTTAGAGTTAATTAAATTTAAGTCAGT
Organism: Neogobius melanostomus; assembly: GCA_007210695.1. Classification (NCBI taxonomy): domain Eukaryota; kingdom Metazoa; phylum Chordata; class Actinopteri; order Gobiiformes; family Gobiidae; genus Neogobius; species Neogobius melanostomus. Next base: position 1,930,993 of record VHKM01000107.1, read on the forward strand.
AATGCACTAATTGTGAAGTACCGTCTGGCCCGCTTAATCAATGCCCGGACCCGTCTCCTGTGCTTTATCCCGGCCAAAGCACATGCTGAGTCTCTGCTTCACACCTAAGACAATGGCCAAAGACGTGTCCTGGCTTAAAGGCCTTCCTGTGTGTTGCTACCTCTATGATCACAAAAGGAGACGTTTGCTCTCATCCGAGGCGCCCCCACTGCAGATGACAGCCTCTACAGCTGGGGCTGTGGCCCTCCCATCTTGGTGCTGGGACTGCCTCTCGCATGGTTGGCTATATAGCAGGGACCACAGACCTGGGCTCCTCAGAGCTAACCATGAGTTTACCTGTGTGTTGGCCCTCCGCACGTGTGTTAAATTAAACTTACACTTTTGATAAGACAAATACTTTCAAGTTTTCCTTTATAGTGGTGAGAAATTGCCACGACACTCACCAAAGACTTTTTGCATTTCCACATGCACTTAAAGGAAGAGGCCACCATTTTACACCCTGAGATATGTTCTTACCTTAGCTTAGACGAGTTGATGCGTAACTGTCTGGTCTTTGTGCGTGCGCTCAGTCACGCGAATGTAAGGCGTAGTAATACCTTAGGAGCACTTCGACGTCCTTGCAGTAAAGTGGTGATATTACTGCGCGGACGTCGAAGTGCTCCTATGTTATTACGCCTTACAATATAGTACCCCTAGAAAATCGACGTGTTTAATTTGTGTAACCAGACTTGGATCGTGTAAAGGCTCAACTGTATTTAAATAGGGAAAACAACATTTGCGTGACTGAGCGCACGCACAAAGACCAGACAGTTACGCATCAACTCGTCTAAGCTAAGGTAAGAACATATCTCTGTATGTAAAGACGGTGGCTTATTCCTTTAATGATGCATTTTCTTTTATTCCCTCTGCGCCGCCATCAGACTCATGAACAGTAACAAGACCCACTAAATCTATATCAGACTTATGAACATAATAACCTGTTCCAGCCATTTTCACTGCTCTATTGCACTATGTATGTTATGTCCACACTCTGCTGCTGTTACTTAATACACCTGCACATCTGTGAATACATACTGCTGTTGTTCTATATTTGCTGAGGGATTTTCTGATATCTAATTCCTAGCCTAATATGTAAATTTGTAACTCATATTTCAACAAAATAAAACCATAATTTAAACCTGGCTTCATCCACTATTTAGATTTTGTTCAGTGTCTCGTCTTAATAGATAAAACTGTGGCGCACTTGCAGTAGAGGTTAAATTCCAACACAAAACTTCCTTCAAATCATTAGCTCATTTTACAAACACGCGGAAACACGGCCTGACTAATCCGATAAAATGATAAACGGCGCTCGGATTACAATGTTAAACTGGAACAACTGCGCTGCTGACAAACCAATAATAACCGCATCGCAGTTGTCAGACAAATCCATTGCCAGCGAGGCCTCATATAGCCGCTCTGGCCGTGCGCTCGGGTTTGCGTGTATCGTGCCGAGGCAAGGTCACAGGGCTAGACAGGCCGCCCGAGCCCCGCACACTCACAAACACATTAACTGATCGTGCCGCCACTGGGGGATTAGAAGAGAAGCCGACAGGGTTAGGAGGGTTAGCTCAAAGTCTGCCGCTCCAGTGCATATGGGCGCACACAAGGCCGCCATGGCACGCAGAATGTGAATTAGGAGTGATTTCCAAAAATGACTTTCTCAAGAGCCAAGCGGGTCAAAAATACAGAGCACGTGTTTTGACAATACAGGATTCAAAAGAGAAATACGAGCCGAGGACCCCATGTTTGAGTCTAATCCAAGTATTCGTGGCTGGTAGGTCTGGGACGATACTCTTTTGTCACAATACTTGGTGGCCGATACGATATTGCAGTAGTACTGGGTAAATATTGAAAAGGAAAATAAAGTAATGTGTCCAGAAGTTATAAACCAAATGTGTTAAAGCCCCCTCCTGGAGCCAGCACCTTAACGTGGTGGAGGGGTTTGAGCTCCCGAATGATCCTGGGGCTCTGTTGTCGGGGGCTTCATTGCCCCTGGTAGGGTCTCCCATGGCAAACAGGTCCTAGGTGACGGGTCAGACAAAGAGCGGTTCAGAAGCCCCTCATGAGAGACCAACAGGCCCGGTTAGAACCATGAGGCCGTCCTTCCGTGCAGTGTTAATTTCGTCGACTAAAATATTTTGTCTTCATTTTTGTCAAAGTGATATTTTTGACGACTAAAATTGGACTAAAACTAAATTAAACGTTTTTCATGAGACTTAAACTATGACTAAAATGTCCAGATATTTTAGTCGACTAAAACAAGACTAAATAAAAATGAAAAGGAGAGACTAAAATCATCCAAACTTCTATTGACCGTCTGAAAGAGCCTCAGATCATGTAAATTCACTGCCAAAAGAACAGCTCTGAGCTTTGTCCATGTGGGAGCAGCTCCATGAAGAAGAGGACCTTGATTAAATATGATTATAATGAATATTATAAATGCAAAGTCGACTAAATTTGTCGACTAAAACTAGACTAAAATTGAAGATATATTTTGGACTAAATCTCGACTAAAATTTTATTACATTTTCGTCAAAAGACTAAGACTAAAACTAAATAAAAATATGTTGTCAAAATTAACACTGCTTCCGTGGACCCACCACCTGCAGGAGGAGCCATAGGGGCTGGTGCAATGTGATTTAGGCAGCTCCCACAGCTGCCCCCACGACCCGGCAACGGACAAGTGGAAGAAAATGGATGGATGGATGTGTTAAAGCTACAATGGAAAAAGCATAATGGTAAATAGTCTAGCGCTTTTCTACATACATTAGGAACTCAAAGCGCTTTACAGCAAGGAACCACTCACTCGTTCACATTCGCATTCACACACCAATACACTGGAGGCAACGAGGGTGAAGTGCCTTGCCCAAGGACGCAACAACAGTGTACACCTTCAGTTGGTGAAATTCGAACCCCCGACCTTCCCATCATGAGACAACCCGCTCTACCAATAATCTTAAAGAGGGGGTATTATGCTTTTTTCAATCACATAGCACCAGTCTATAGCATACTACAATGATGACGTAACCTTCTGTTGGTCTGTATATGCAGTAAATTAAAATAACTGCCTTGAATAAAATTGCTCTCTCAAAATGGCTGTACTGAACGTCTTGAAATAGGCCTCTGTCTCTTTAAGAAGCTTTCCGACACGCCCCCTTCAGCACACTGCTGTGGCATCTAAACAACACTACTGTGCGGGGAGGGGGCTCTGCTGAGCTGAGGAGCAGTGGTTGGTGGCTTGGCTGGTGACGAAAGGTCCAGAGGCGTCTCCAGGAGGTGGGGGCGTTCCTAGGAGGACTGAGGCATAGCTACACCTAAAATGGCTGCCGTCTAAGTTTTTACTGATTACTCAAAAATATGTGAATGAGCCAAGGCAACACTCCAGGCATGTGTTTAATGAGGGAATGACATAATAACATGATATAAAGCTTGTCGATTTTACATAATACCCCCTCTTTAAGGAATAAATGACATTGAAAGACTCAATTAAAAGTTTGAGAACATTTGGTCTGGTCTTAAATAAGATAAAACCTCGTCTTGCCAATGAAACTAAATGTTCTCTTAATTTAGATCATTTTAAAAAATCTCATTTAAGATGGTAATTTTTCCTGGTGTACCTGTTTCAAACCGTGAAAGTGGTACAACGTTGAGTAAAATCTCTCAGCTTTTGCCTAAATGCATTTGTATTTCTCACAGATTTAGACTTCCTGGATCACGCTGGAACCCATGTATTGTGATACTATGGCAACTCTAATCAGTTCGAGAAATGTTTTTTGTTGACATGGTTAATACCTGTTTTGGTGCTGATTGGTTTAAACAAAAGAGGATACTTTTAAAAATGTGTTTACTTTACTTTCTGATTGATTTCTATTTAATATAAGTCATTCAGACATTTAACATTGCAGTAACAAATGCCTCCAAACACTGAGCAGCCATATTGCCAAATGTTTATGTCAAAGCATAAACATTTCAACGCTGTTCAAAGGGAAAAGGGAAACATGGAACACAGAAAAATGTGTTTATGCAAAAAGGAAGCGCGGATCTTCAGAGAGTAAATGTAAGAGCGAGAGGCGCCTGCTGTAGATAACGCTCGGCAGGCCGACTTAAGGGGATCTCCTTACTGTCCATGTGCATCAGCCATGATCTAATAGGGTTCAAGCCGGGTTACACGTACGGGCGAGTGACTGACTGGACTTAAAGCTGCATGACCAACGCTGTGAGTCACTCTGAGTTCTTTGGGCGCTGCATATGGGAGGAACGTTTTGGTTCATTTAAGGGTGTCAATAAAAGCTTCAACAGCACCGACTCAATTCAACTCATCATTCGTTTAGTAAAAAATGTCGATAAATTACTCAGAACTAAACACTCACTTAAATTTAATGTTCACATGTCTGTTTGAAAAGGGATCCTCGGTCACATGATTTAGTATGTGATCCTCAGCTTATTGTGTAAGGCTAGCCTACTATAGGCTACTATTATGTCTCCAACTTTTTTACCCGGTGAGCTATCAGAGAGCTGCTGAACTGCTTCAATAACACATGATCCTGGGAAGTTAAACATTTCAACAGAATTAAAGACATTGACTTGACATTGAATTGAATTTTGTCCTTATTTACCTAAGTGGTTGGCAGATTCTGTTGAGAATGAAACTACATCTATAAAGTGACTTGTCAAGTGTGTGTTCAAATGTAGAAAGCTTTTGGTGAGCTCCCAAGGAAAGTCTGCAGAGCTACTGGTTGGAGATTTGCTCTGTCTGTGCTTTGTGGCTGTTGCTACAGTACATCACTAGAACTAAAATATATCTTCAAATACAGACAATATTGGAGTAAGATATTGATTCATTTAATTGTATCTATGAAAACGGCTCTTGTATTTAGTCATGTCATTCCTATGTTGATGTCAAACTTTAATCAGATTATCATTACATTACTCTTCTCTTCTTCCTCACGTTGCCCTGAGAACCATTGCTTTGGATTAGGGGTTTATGGAGAGAGGTTTAGGAGCCAGTGGGGTGTGTGAGATAATTACAAGACAACATTGCATTTCATGATTGAAAACAGTGTATTTTCTGCCAATCAATCAATGCTTTTGTATAGCCCAATATCACAACAGGAGTTGCCTCATAGGGCTACGCCGAACATTAAAGCAATAAAGAGATAACAGAACAATGCTTTCAAATAAACCCGATTTTAACCTCTTATCCCCCCACCGCCGCACTAACCGAGCACATGATCTCCAGTTCAGCTTTACCCAACTCTAAAAGCTTCTCGACTGGAGCCTATAGGCCAGTGTAACGCCTCATTTATAAGCTAAGAACCACGAAACTCATCTGAATCTTTTGTTGCGCCGCGTTTTTGTCACATTTTTGTTTGACGTTTTTCATAGTTTTTTCATCTCTTTTATTGTTGCTTTTTGACGCTTTTTTGTCATGTTTTATTCTTAATTCGCTTTTTTGGTCCCTTTTTGGTCTTTTCCGGCATGTTTTTGTCTCTACTTTTTCAAGATCCTTTTAGATTTGGGTAATGCCAAACTGTAGAAAATGTACTACGAGAAGCCAACGTTGTTTCTGATGTTGGGCTGATGAATCCAGCAGTCGAACTCTCCTAAATATATTTTCCATTGCTCCGCGGCGATAGGCTGAAGATAATACCCCTCACTCGTCTCATTTCCCGTGTACTCCTCTGCTCTGACCTTTTGCCCTCTCCCTAAAGCCCGACTCCTCTGCCCTGTTGGATCCTTCGCTGATTTAAACCAGGCCTGTATAAGTACTGCTGTTTAGCTCGCGGCCTACTGTTGACCTTTCGGACCGGCCGTGCCTCTGTCATCCTCTCGGCACTTCTTTTTTTTTTCACTTTCCGTGGGTTTTAGAGATGACATGATATCTGACCCGGCCCGAGCCCAATTCTTTTATCCTGTCGCTAATCTGGCGAGGGGGGGAGGAGGAAGTGGGGCTAAGGCGCTGGTATTCGAGAGATTTCAGAGGCTCGAGACCATAGGAGAATATTTTCGTGGTTTCGGGCATGTGCTAGCCTGGCTAATGCCAGACTAAAATCACAAGTGGTATTTAGTCTGGGGACCACCAAGTCATTTTCTCGTAGGAGAGGTGTGGTTTACGATTGTCCATATCCGTTTATTGGGCGCTACGAATGTCTCTCATGCGTCTGCACGTAGCCATAGCCAATCGTATCATGGTATCAGATGACGTATGACGTACCTGCTGTAAACGTTTGAGCTAAACTATTTAGAACATGTTCTAAAGCTTGATCGAAAGATGTTGGATCCGTAAATAAACTTTTTTTTAACCCGTAAACAAACTACAAGCTTCCGTATGTTGAATAGCGCGTCATCGTCTTACCGTCCCTCCTCGTTCTGTGATTGGTCCCCAAATCCATGTGAAGATTTTGGCCATGGTCCCCAGGCTGCTGTGCAGTTCGAAAGGATTCGAGCGCATACAGCAGTCTGGCGTTAGCCAGGCTAGGCATGTGCAGTCATATGTTACCAATGGACACAGGACTTCCAGGAAATGGCGGCGAGATGCGGAAAGCAGGAAGGAGTGAGTGTAGCAGCGCACATCAGTAAAATGACACGCTCCTGATGGTTTAATCTATAGCTGTAATAGGAACACTTTGTATTTGCTGAGAGAGACATTATGGATTAACGTTTTTAAGGCATTGTATTTCTTGGATTTTATCTTGGAATATGTGTCTCCAGTTTGTAAAGGAATAGGCTACAGTATGTAAGATTTTTATTTAACCTCTTATAACCGACTGCACTGAGCGCATTTTCTCCAGTTTGACTTAAAGCAGAACTAAGTAACTTGTTTACCTTAATAAATCCTTTCCGTAGTCCCTCTGGGGGTAATACAAGTGTTAATGGGATGATTGGGGGGTCTTTCATCTCCCCCTGGTGTCTCTGGCCAGGAAACAATGCTTGCAACTTTATTACCTCCGGGTCGGAGCCACAAATACACACTAATGGGATCACGAAGAAGAAGCTAACAGGCTAACGGGCAAAGCTAACTGCGGGCTAGCGCAACTTAAACAGTATTTACAGCCAAGTTTGAGTCAAAAAAATTATCTCCATTGTGTAATTGGATGAACAATATCCCTCTCTCCCTTTGTCTTTTCTGTTAGCGTAGTATTTACTCTCACGGACAATTAATGAGTAAAAAAATATGTTACAACACCACCTGCAGTGGCACTTATGGCCTCTAGGGGCATGAGTTACTTAGTAACTTTAACCCAAATCTAAAAACTTCTTGGAAAAAAAGTGTCAAAAAAGAAACAAAAATGGGGATGAAATGCAACAAAAGAGCAACAAAAACGTGGCAAAAATTTGACAAAAAGCCATGAAATTGTAAATGGTCACATTTTATATAGCGCCTTTCTACCTGCTTTACTCAAAGCGCTTTACATCAAGGAACCAGTCACCCATTCACACTGTCATTCATACACCAGTGTACGCAGACACTGGAGGCAAGGTGGGTGAAGTGTCTTGCCCAAGGACACAACGACAGTGGGCACCTGCGGGATTCCAACCACCGACCCTTTGGTCACAAGACGACCCGCTCTACTCTCTGCACCACCGTCGCCCCAAATTGTGGCAAAAATGTGACCAAAACGCAACAAGAAAAACAAGGGAAAAGATCAGTTTGAATGAGTTTTGTAGGTCTTATTCAAATGAGGCGTTACACTGGCCTGTAGGCTGGGACCTTTTCGATTTTCGGTTAAGGTTGGGGTTAAGAGGTCAATCAATATTTCAGAAACGTGGCCTTTCTCTGCCTCGAGGTAAACATTCTCACATCAAATATTGTTTTACTGATTTACTCACAATTGCAAAAAACATTTTCCATTAAATTGTGTAAAACTGTTTTGGAAATGAACATGAAAGGACTCTCTTCTACTCCTGGCTCTTTACTGGGAGCCGAATCTTTGGGATCCATTCATTTCAAAGAGCCGTTCAAAAGACTGGCTCTTTTTAATATCAGATTTTAATGACGCCAGCCAGACAACTCACAAGATCTAAGACGCGATCGATAAAAGGCACAGTTTTTAAATTTAAATAATTGAAAATGACAATGGGATTGATTTTTACACTTTGATAAACGTGTTTGTGAAGCAAATCTTGCGCCACAGTTAATAAAAAGAGGCTGCGACTGACTGACAAATTATTTTTAGTGCATTTAGCTTTGCCCGGTTCAGTTCTCGCTGCAGTTCCTTCTCAAGTCACTACGAGTGCATCCGACAAACATTACCTTTAAGTAATGATGAATTTCACATAAAAACAGCTTGAACAGAATGTGCAAGACCAGTACAGACGCACACGTGGAAATGAAGCAAAAACAAGCTAAAAACAATGGTTAATATTGTTTGTCACCATTTGAGTCACAGAGTGGAGACATACAGGAAAATACAGAAACGCTGACACTTACACGAATGCTTTTTATTTTAAGGATATAACATTAAAACTTGGTCAAAAGCTCCACGGTGGATTTTGTATAATATAAATGACCATCTTTGTTGTAGTTGTAGTGTCTATAATAAACGTTATAGTAGCTGTTGGGGGATCACTGGACAATATACTTCCATTAACATCTAAACTGATATAAAATCCTAAGTCAATCCCAAAGTCCAGCAGGTCGTGGCCCCCTGTAGATTGAACAGTCCCCCAAGTTTCCCAACATGACATTTTCCCCCTTACCGTAAAATTCTCTAATATAGGCGGGGCCTTTATTTACTCAAGAGGACCAGGCCTTTATTGGAACCAGGCCAAAATTAGAGACAGGCCTTTATTTCTATTTGAGTAAAACGGACTACCAGTAGAATGAAGAAAAACGAGATTTGTGTCCATTTGAACCTAAAGTATTAGGTTCATTTATTAACACTGCAAACACTCTCCCAGCGGCTGGAACATTGACGCTTTTATTTTGTAGGGACAACAGGAAGCGTTTCACTGCTTTTAGCGGAACATTGACATCACTGACACTGCAGGTTTCTCTTTCTTTTTCTTCTTTTTACCGCGGACCGGATTATTGTTATTACCTCGTGTAAAGGCGAGTTTAGACAGAGCGTTTGTGTTTATGATCGATCATAAAACAGACGCTCGCGCCGATCGGAGGAGTTATTTTGAGGCGTGGGACTTACCTGCACACGGAGCCGCTGGATGTGCTTTGAGGACGCGATGGTGACTTTATTAAAACCCTGGAGGGTCACACAACATTTGTTGTTTGCCCTGTTTCCAAAAATAGTCACAGAAGGTTTGAAAAGTGACTAAATCTATGTCGAAGTTACGCTTGGATCAGCTCCACTCTGCAGCGTTCTCAACCTGGGTTCCCGTTTGTTTACTTCCTGCACGTGAGTTATCGTTTACACTAGTATGAGACAAACTGGTGTCGTCTCGGGGTCCCCCCAGAACAGCTGGAGGAGGTCTGCGTGGATCGGGAAGTCTGGGCATCTCTGCTTAGACTGCTGCCTCCGTGACCCGGCCCCGGATAAAGCGGAAGAAAATGGATGGATGGATGGATGGAAATATTCCTGCTGCTATAGTTTCTAATAATAGCCCCGGCCTGTTTTAGAGACTGTCTTTTATTTGCCTCCGCCAGCTATGAACCCGGCCACTGTTAGAGACCCGGCCGGTAATGGAATACAGGCCAGTATTAGAGAATTTACGTTATTTACAATAAAATTAATTAAACACAGTGGGCTAATGTATTTAAAAATGCATCCAAAAAAGTCATTTCAAAATCGATGTCTTTTTTTGTTGTGAATTACGTGCCTCTGTCCTGGACCCCGCTTTGGAAACCATTACAACAAACGCTGTAAAACACTGACTCCATGGAGTGCATCTATTAAAGGCACAGTCCATCTTGAAATGCACTTATCTGGGAGTGCTCCTGGACACCACAGACTGGTCGTAAATTCAGGTGAGAATGATGGAACACTTTGAAAAATTGTCTCGAAAGGCGGAGCAGTACAAAGAGACAACATATTTATGATAGTAAAGGTCAGCGTTGTGAAAGAGTTGTCTCAAGGATGATCCACGCCACTCTCAAGGTGAAGCATCAGTATGTAGCATATGCAAAGAGCTCGATGCTATAAATAACGACTGACAATCTAATAGGCTGTTGCTCAGGGCCTGTTTAGAGTTAGGGAAAATTCACTGTTACCATAGAGATCCGCCATGTTTGTGGGTGCTAGTGTGCATTTTCCATAGACTAACATTAGCTGAAAACACACAGGCTTCTGGCTCAGCTCAAAAGAAGTATTCACTCCCATTTTGAAATAAAAATTAAACACAATAAATAATTAGCTTATTATTATGGCAAAAAAAGAAGAAGTGAATTCTAGTACATAACAAGTAGCGCAAACATAGATCTAAATCCGTACACGACCCGATGCCTGGTCTCTTCAGCCTGCTCCTATTCACCTTATTCCGCCCCGCCCACTTTTGCCTCTTATTGCTTTGTCTCAGCACTTCCGTCGTATTGACACTCCCGGTAGATCACGAAGCCCCTTCATTTAAACAGAGAATCAGGGGAAATGTTCTCCGCTAAAATCTGATGTTTACTCGACTGATTTGTGTAAAATGTCCGATGTTCATTTGCACCAACAAGTCAGTGAGGATTTGAGGACATGACTTGATGAATTTTGATACTGTATGTCAGTCTATTGCATGTAAGGTAAGAAGGAAACTGTTCAGTGACAACACCAGCATTTGTATTTGGCATTGTCCTGGCAGCCAGTGGCAAGATTCTCTGCGCGGCCTATATTCAGCTTTGTTTTCGTGTAGTAACTGATTTTATCTTGACTTCTCCCGTCCTAAGGTAACTGATAGGAAAAAAGGGGGCAGGCACAATTCATGGCGGTGCCCGTGTGCACTTTGGGAATAAGGTGAATCTGATTCTTTTATCTGTGATCTTATCTTTTCGATTATGAACCAAAACCCATGGACTGGTGAAGACAAGTGGGACAGTTTACACGTGCACCATTGATATTCAACTCTAATTCTATCAGGATTTCTACAGTAACGTTTGTTGAGATTAACAGCTGATAGACAGGATAAGAAGTAATAATAAAATCTTGTTTCACCTCAATAGCAATGATTATAATCCCTTTGGTCACATTTATATAGCGGCTTTCTACCTGATTTAGGCACTCAAAGCACATTGAACCACTCACCCATTCACACTGACACTGGAGGCAAAGTGGGTGAAGTGTCTTGCCCAAGGACACAGCGACAGTGTGCACCTGTGGGACTCGAACCGCCGACCCTCCGATCACAAGACGACCCGCTCTACTATCTGCGCCATTGTAAACGTAGCATCGATTGCAGTTTGGAATATACCAGCCCCTCCCATAGTGCAGTACATTGTGGCCCCCCTTGACGATTCAAAGATCCCAGGGCCCCCCAACATTATGAATTCACACTTTCAAAGAATAATGTTTTCCTTGTTTATTTCTCATCATTTTACACGATAATTCACAAACAGTGGTTACAGGCGCAAGTACTTTTTTTTTTTAATGTATTTAATAATTAAACAAATACACATATCGTTAATGAGTGTGGTCAACCTTTGGACCCCACTTTGGCAGTGCAAATGATGAGGAACACTAATCCAGTAACAACCTTGTGTCACCTCAAAAGTGATAAAGTCATAATCCTGGTTTTAGCATATATAGCACTGTGGAGCATAATGAAGCTATTGATTTCTATTCTTTCATCATACGCCATTCGTCTGGTGCAGATGAAATGGAGCGTATTCTTTTTATGTGGCTGAGGGTATTTTTCAGACTATAAGTCGCACCAGCCTTGGCAACTACCTGGGCAGTGAGGAGTAACTGCACCGTTTACAAGCCTCTCCCGGCATCACATTATTCAAGTAACCATTTGCAAAGAGTAACCTCTGCTTTTCAACAGTCCCTTACAAGTTTCTCGCTCACTCCAAACTTTACTGTTTTTATTTTCAGTGGTACAGTAAGTAAGTAAATGGTCACATTTTATATAGTGCCTTTCTACCTGCTTTAGGCACTCAAAGCACTTTACATCAAGGAACCAGTCACCCATTCACTCTCATTCATACACCAGTGTACGCAGACACTGGAGGCAAGGTGGGTGAAGTGTCTTGCAAGGACAGTGGGCACCTGCGGGATTCGAACCGCCGACCCTTTGGTCACAAGACGACCCGCTCTACTCTCTGCACCACCGTCGCCCCAAAGTAAGTGCGTGCTTATTTGTCATTTGTGTACAACCGTGCAGGAGTAACAGATATTGATACACAAGCCTAGAGCGCCCTCTAGCAGCTGTCAGTGTGAAAATAACACAATGTGAAATTATATATTTTGATATATAAGTCGCACCCCCAGCCAAACTATGAAAAAAGGTGTGACTTATAGTCCGGAAAATACGGTACATTGACCAACACATTTATGCCTTCAATGGGTAACGTTGTTAAAGGGGGGGTATGTATTATGTAAAATCGACTTTTTCGAGCTTTATATCATGTTATTATGTCATTCCCTCATTAAACACATGCCTGGAGTGTTGCTTTGGCTCATTCACATATTTTTGAGTAATCAGTAAAAACTCAGACGGCAGCCATTTTAGGTGTAGCTATGCCTCAGTCCTCCTAGGAACGCCCCCACCTCCTGGAGACGCCTCTGGACCTTTTGTCACCAGCCAAGCCACCAACCACTGCTCCTCAGCTCAGCAGAGCCCCCTCCCCGCACAGTAGTGTTGTTTAGATGCCACAGCAGTGTGCTGAAGGGAGCGTGTCGGAAAGCTTCTTAAAGAGACAGAGGCCTATTTCAAGACGTTCAGTACAGCCATTTTGAGAGAGCAATTTTATTCAAGGCAGTTATTTTAATTTACTGCATATACAGACCAACAGAAGGTTACGTCATCATTGTAGTATGCTATAGACTGGTGCTAATACCCCCTCTTTAAGAAGATGATGTACCCCTTGTCACAGAAACAACGTGAAGACTTAACCCGTGTGTCCCGAGCAAACCAGTTAATTGGCCTTTTTCAGCTGACAGACTCCAGCACTGCTCTGACTGACACGCACAGATAAGTGGTACATAATGAATACATGAATAATGAAACCCTTTAATTGAGGACGCAGAGCCAGACTCTCCCGCTGAACAAACATTTGTCTGTCCTCTTTCATGAACGGCCAATCAGACGAGAGCAAACATTAAAGCGAGAAATTAAAGCATTTGGAGTTTGATTTGTGTGAGGTATGCGCTTTCGTGATAACAGATGAAAGAGGGGGAAAGGGGCCGAGAACAGTAGGAGACTTGAAAGCCAAACTCTTTCTTGTAAGGCTGATTTTATCGAATAAGAGAGAATCAAAAAGCTCAGGTACAAAAGGCCGGCACAGGAGCGTGTTTAAAAAGCGTCCCCAGCTGCACTCCGGCAGATCAATAGTTATTTTTCCCGTGACTCGTCCACGCCGCACAGATGGACGCGAGCTGCCGGGGCGCCGTTTAAAAACAAGCCGTATCACATCAATCACATCAGCCGTGCTTTGCTCTCTCTCTCTTGACCTTCACTCATTTCATCAGCCACTCTTTCATCTCGCCGTTTACCGCGCGCATCCATCCCTGTCTTTCATCTAGGCCCCTCTTTTACCCATCCTAATCCGTCCTCTCTACCTCCGTGTGTTCAGCTCCTGATGAAAGGGTGAGCTCAGCGTTTCCTGCCAATCACGAGCGGGACGTTACGCAGGGCTAGGCCATGTCCCGTCAAAAGTGTCAGCAGGGCTTCGTCTCGCGGGCCGAGTACAGAGGAATATTTACAGAGCTGGTGTAAAACTTGTCAACAAAATGCAGGTGAATTGGCCAAAATGTCGACGTATCGCTTTGAAACAGTTGTTGTAGACAGTGATGCCAGTAACGAGTTACTTAGTAATGGATTACTGTAATCTGATTACTTTATTCAATAGTAATCTAATGCGCAAACAAGTAATCAGATTAAAGTTACTTTTCCAAATCACTATGAGTTACTATTTTGTCATTTTCCTTCCTTCTTTCGAGTGACGTAACATTTGTGACAAGTCACGTCTTCAGCCCGAGGACGGGACATTGGTTGAGGAGAAAGATGGAAAAACATCATCATTGTTGATGTTAAACTGCACTTGAATGAAGTGAGTGTTGGTCAAAGCAGTTGTCATTGTTGAGGTGGTGGAGGTGATGTCGGCAACTACTGAATGCAACTAATAAAGTAACGTGTAACTTAGTTACTTTTTAAATCCAGTAATCAGTAAAGCGACTAAGGCAAGGCAAGGCAAGGCAAGGCAAGTTTATTTGTAGAGCACAATTCATACACAAGGCAATTCAAAGTGCTTCACAGTTGCAGAAAAAATTACAAGAAAACAGTTAAAATCAATCAATAAAACAACAACACAAAGTTAATCAATGACAGTAAAAGGCAAGAGTGCAGATAAAATACTTTCAGTTTTCATATGCACGGGTAAAAAGAGCTGTTTTCAGCCTGGATTTGAACATTGTCAGAGTTGAGGCCTGTCTCACATCCTCATGAAGACTGTTCCAGATTTTAGCTGCATGAAACTGAAACGCAGCCTCACCGTGTTTATTATTGACTCTGGGAACCACCAGGAGACCCCTCCCTGAAGTTCTCAGGGCCCGAGATGGTTCATACGGCTCTAACATGTCAGAGATGTACTTTGGTGCTAAACCATGAAAAGACTTGTACACAAGCAGAGCTGTTTTAAATTCTATTCTCTGAGTGACAGGAAGCCAGTGCAGAGACCGGAGCACTGGACTAATGTGGTCGTATTTCCTGGTTTTTGTCAGGACTCGAGCAGCAGCGTTCTGGATGTACTGCAGCTCTAACAGCTCGTTTAGAAAGGCCAGTGAGCAGCCGTTACAGTAGTCTAACCTGCTGGAGACAAATGCATGGATGAGTCTCTCTAAGTCTGGTTTTGACACTATTCCTCTGATCTTAGCAATGTTCTTCAGATGGTAAAAAGCTGATGATGTTATTGCTTTGATGTGGCTGTTTAAGTTCAGGTCTGAGTCCATGATTACTCTTAGATTTCTAACCTGATTTTTTGGTTTTAGAGCGAGAGACTCAAGGTGACTGATAACACTTTGTCTTTGTGTCTGTGGGCCAAAGACAATGATCTCAGTTTTGTCTGAATTTAGTTGGAGAAAGTTGTTTTGCATCCACAAACTGATCTGTTCGATGCAGTGACAGAGTGTATCTACAGGCCCATGTTCACCTGCCGTCAGTGACACGAAGATCTGAGTGTCATCTGCGTAGTTGTGGTACGACACATTGTTGCTGTTTATTAGCTGACCCAATGGAAGCATGTACAGGTTGAATAAGAGGGGTCCCAAGATTGACCCCTGGGGGACTCCACAGGTCATGGCAATTTTGTTTGAGACACAGTTGCCAATTTCGACAAAGTACGTCCTATTCTCGAGATAGGACTTGAACCAGTTTAGAGCAGTACCAGAGATTCCCACCCAGTTTTCTAACCTGTGAAGTAAGATCCCGTGGTCCACTGTGTCAAAGGCAGCGCTCAGGTCCAGCAGAACTCAAACTGAGACCTTACCTGCATTGGTGTTCATACGGATATCATTTGTCACCTTGATCAGAGCTGTCTCAGTGCTGTGGTGGGGCCTAAATCCTGACTGGAAAGTATCAAACACATTGTTAGATAGGAGAAAGTAAGTGAGCTGTTGATATATTACTTTCTCTAGGACTTTTCCTAAAAACGGTAGGTTTGATATGGGCCGGTAGTTACTTTTCAAAGGAGTAATCAGTAATCAGATTACTTTTGCAAGTAATCTAAATTCTAAATTACTTTTCGAATAAAATGAAGACATTTTAGGCATAAAAGTGAAAATTGTCTTTACAGTAACTGGAATTTTAAACATAATTCAAACTGTTCAATTATTAAACTGAACCAGTTTGAGTTCTGGCTTTAATCATTTGACATTTTAAACATTCAGAGGAGATTTTTATCTTATTTAGTTTGAGTAAATGACTGTGGTTCCTGCTGAAAAAGTAAATTAGAGCTGTCAAAGTTAAAGCTTTAACACACGATTAATTGAAAAAAAAAAAAAAAAAATAGTGCATTAATCATGAATTTATCGCAAATGAATCACATTTGACCAGACACACTCGTGTATCTGAACACACACTGTAAGCCAGAAGTCTCCAACCTTTTCACATGATGAAGTACTTTTATGTAACAAAAGCGACAGAGAGCAAACAAAAATGACTTTAATTGTGTCCTCATACCAAGACATTTGCAGATTGGTGTTGAACATTTTGAACACAAAGAAAATGTATCTAAAATGTGCTTACACGAATGTGGACAGCTTTGGGCGACCGAGAGCTACTGGGTGAGATCTCCGTTATAATACGCTGTTGTGCTTTCCCCTTAGAATTATAAAACTGTGAGTATTTGTTTAATCAAATGTGAGCAAATGCTTTAGCTTTTAGTGTTAATATCAAAATCCTTCATGGGAAAATAAAATGTAAATAAATATAAGTAAACAAAATAAAAGTCAACATGAGGATCGACAGCGGTTCATCTCACGTTACGAGTGAAAAGTGCAGATAGAAAATATGAAGAGCAGCCGATCGGACGTTTGACCGTGCGTACACAAGTGTCCGATCGGATTCCAAGTTGGGGATCATAGGGATTCCTGTCCTCAGCCCACCTCAAAGTACTGCGCGCATGTGTGTACTAGCGTTTCTGTGGCAACGGGCCGGCGCCGCAGATACGCAACAGGTGCCGAGGATGATGTCTGATAGATGAGGAAGTCAGAGTTCAAGCAGCTGTCATAGCAACGGATTAAATGTGTAAACAAACTTGGACTTTTTGTTCCTGGCTCTTGAAGTTAAAAGGTTTGGGGAGCTTTGGTGATAGCACGCATGGCGCTCCAGTCCAAACTGACAGATTTGTACCCTGAATCTGCAAAACTTCACAATATGTAATGTTTCCCTCGAGTAACTTTTTACCACTCGCCTTAACCGACTGTAACCAAATCTAAAAGCTTCTCGACTGGAGCGTGAAGCCTATAGGCCAGAGTAACACCTCATTTGAAAGCTGAGACCTACAAAACTGATCTTTTTCCTCGCGTTGTTGCCATGTTGTCATCACTTTTTTCTTGTCTCATTTTTGCCACTATTTTGTTGCACTCCATCTTTGTTTTCTTCTTGTTCTTGACACTATTTTGACGCTTTTTTTCAAGAAGCTTTTAGATTTGGGTAAAGCTCAACCAGAGAAAATGTGCTCAGTGTAGGTTTGGGTTAAGAGGTAAAAAGTGACATAGTGTGACTGCACAACACTGGGGGACAACAGGCAGCTTTATAGACCCGTTTGTAAACATCCCGGGCTTAGCTGGAGGCGGGAAGCTCGATCCCTATCTATTTCCATTGTAGCCGTCGTCATAGTAACGATAAACAAATGTCTAACTGTTTTTGGAAATATCAGATAAATCTTATTTTATCGTCTCAAATGTCATTCCTCTTGTTCTTGCACCTTAAGCCACAACGGGACCACATTTTTCAGTTGTAGTTTTACACTTAAAATCGCTAGTTTTAGTTTAATCTTATTCCTCTTGATCACTTCCTGCCTCCAGCTGATGTCACTGATGATGTCAGCAGGTAAAGGGTCTAAGGTTGGCAGAAACTGATAAATATCTATCACTAGTTGGAAATTAGCAAATTGCCAGGACATCCCTCCTTGATACGAGCGCAAGAGCGGGACCATCGATATATTTTCTTTCTCTCAGGACACGGACAGTATAAAACTCATAGGGGGAAAAATAAAGTTTGTAGTTTTTTGTGTAAGAGCTTAAAAGGGTTGTAGCCTCATCATCTTATCCCCCATAAGATGATGAGGTGCTGTCAGTGCCGAACACCACGCCTCAGTCGACCTCTTTTGTATTAGCGTCATCCTTTAACCACTGGCCGCAGTCACATGGCGCAACAGTTGTGCACATGCAAGATGACAGTCTCTTTTGGACCAATGCTGTTCTTGCGCCAGGCGGAAGATTGGGCCCCTAAAGTTTCAAATATTTACACGACATCTTTGAGTCGCCAGAAGACTTTTTTTTATATCGCATTATGTTAGCCCTGTAAGCTAATCCCTGTCAGCATTTAGGCAAATACTTTGTGATTTTGCTATTATTATGCTAACAGTAAAAAGTGAGAAACGCAGGACAGATGAGCAATTAGTAGCTTTGTGATTTCAATTTAGCTTAAGTTTGACATTACAGTATTTAAATAAAAAGTGTATAAAACAATGTATGAAATGTATTAAACACTTTTTGTTTTTGCATATCATTGTTCATCTTTTTGTTACCAGTGTGGAGTGATTTGATCCTTTAAATTGTTATTCACTCTCAGATAAAAGGTGAAGAGCAGAGAGAAAGAAATAGCACGAACGCACAGGAGGCTCATTGTTGAGGAGTGAATGAATAATGCAATGTAACAACAACTTCTCTTTCGCTCGTATCTGTGCTTAGCAATAACAGCATTTGGGGCCTTTCTATACTTTAATGCAGAATAGGTACAAGTAAATATGTATATAAAAACAACATGCTCTATGAATTACTTTGGGATTTAAAAAGGAGAGTATAAACTGGATATTGAAATGGGTTTTAACCATTCAAATCTGGCCTGCCATCTGGCCCTCTCATACCCTCAAATTCAGACAAAAATAGTGCTCGGAGATTGCACTTAAAAAATCCTTAATAACGCGGCTGCACGGACACAGTGAAGTCGCACAGATTAGAGCGTGCCTCTGCTTCCCCTGCCTGTCCGCACACACAGACAGCCTCACACATGGCGTATCATCCAATAAAGATCCTCCTGACGTGGCCTTCTGCCCTCGCACACACACACCTTATCATGCAACGCGGCCTGGAGAGCCTTTCTCCTCCCCAACATATGTCCACATGTCTGGCTGAGGGTCGCGTGAGACGGCAAACATCCAGGATATCCACCCGTCTAAGTCTCGGGATAAACATGCCATTTCCAAACGCAAACAAGCACATGCTACTTTCAAAGGCTAATGTTTGAGCTGCAGCACTCCCTTTTCAATGGTTTCTAATGGTGATAACTTATCTATGACATATACCAAGTCCATTGACGGCCTCGTGAGTAGAAAGTCACAGGACAGAAGCAAAAAAGTCTTACAAGAACTAAAATATAACAAAACAAGTAAAAGGAGTTGCTTATCTACTCAAAAGCACACTGCGGAAGATTCCAGGTTCAAAGTTACAGGAGGGGAGGCGGGCTCACTCACAGTAAAGACATGTTTTTAAGTTTAAAATCTTTGCCTGGTTATGGTATACTTTACTTTTTACTTTTTTTACTTTCTTTTTTTTAACGGGAGTCATGGTGACGTGTAAACAAACAGCAACCTCCCTCTCTCTTGGTGCAGCTGCGTTGTTTTACCTTTTTCTGCGATCTGCATTTGTGGTTTCTGTGTTCCACATTGTTTTGCTGGATGCTTTTGTACATCTTTGGTGTGTTTTTTGTGGGGTTCGCTGATTTTTTTTTTTTTTTGTTTTTTACTGCAGAGAGTCCATAATGGTCCTGAAGAAATCAGCCTTTTAAAGGGGGGGTATTATGTAAAATCGACTTTTTCAAGCTTTTTTATCATGTTATTATGTCATTCCCTCATTAAACACATGCCTGGAGTGTTGCCTTGGCTCATTCACATATTTTTGAGTAATCAGTAAAAACTTAGACGGCAGCCATTTTAGGTGTAGCTATGCCTCAGTCCTCCACCTCGCCCCCACCTCCTGGAGACGCCTCTGGACCTTTTGTCACCAACCAAGCCACCAACCACTGCTCCTCAGCTCAGCAGAGCCCCCTCCCTGCACAGTAGTGTTGTTTAGATGCCACAGCAGTGTGCTGAAGGGGGCGTGTCGGAAAGCTTCTTAAAGAGACAGAGGCCTATTTCAAGACGTTCAGTACAGCCATTTTGAGAGAGCAATTTTATTCAAGGCAGTTATTTTAATTTACTGCATATACAGAGCAACAGAAGGTTACGTCATCATTGTAGTATGCTATAGACTGGTGCTATGTGATTGAAAAAAGCATAATACCCCCTCTTTAAAAGTAAACAAACAGCTAGCTTATGAGCTAAAGACATATGAGGCCAACACATTTCTTCTTCTGAAACACTGAAGAGGCACCAAGAGCCCCCACACCTGCAGCACAGTGGAGGCGTCACAAGAGGAAACAGGAAACAAGAAAGGAACAAACGAGGTATCCGGGCAAGACTCACAGCTAAGCCATACAAGCCTTCTGTCCCCCCACTGTTATTCTGGCTAATGGACGTCCACTGGAGAATAAAACAGATGAACTGCTAAGCTCTTCCCAGAGGATGGTGAAAGACTGTTGATGAGCGGAGGGAGCTGCGCTGGAGGAAGAAGAAAGAGGAGGAGCTGACCAGTGCAGGACACCACGCTCTGAAACAGGGACAAACCCGGGAGGCGGTGCTCTGTTTCAGAGGATAAGAAGAGCACGGTGAAAGCATCACCAAAGACATAACATAAATAGTTAATGTGTGTCCTTTTTCCTGCATGAGGGTTCAGGAAGCTCTGTTACAATGCGCCATAGTCTTCGAAGCATAAGTAGCTCTCTGTCATTTTTGTTGAATAAAAGTAGTTCACAGGGTAAAAAAATAAGTTGCCTGTACTTCTTCATTTGCCTGGGATTACGCTGTATATCTGCTTACGATCAGCACTGCAAATATTTTCTCAAATGCCAACTTTCTAGCAGGTCATTTGTCCAATCAACTATATTTTGACACTCCCCAATAGCCCCTGACTAGAACTCTGTGCACGTTAAACCCTGTGTTTTTGCAACTTAGCCTTCCTGGTATGTGGAACGCATTTCCTGGTTCGGGCGGGGCTTGTAAGCCGTTCAGCAGATTTTCATTGGTTTGGGAGCAATTGTACAGTGAGCCAATTGAGCCCTGTAGCCTTGCCGTGACCCGCTCCTCAGCCAGCATAGCCCACATACCGCAGTGCACCTGTGACGCTAGACCCGGGCGCCCTTACATCAGCTGCGGAGTTAGCCGCTCATTCCCCAGTATCACCTTCTGCAGCTCCGCCGAGGAATGTGCACAACCTCGCCGTATCCCTGCTCACATAGACACGCAGGGGAAAAGCATCGGGGTTTACTTGACAGCAAGGAGACGTCGTAAAAGCCGGCGTTAGCGCTCCGGCGTTAGCGCGTTTTCAGGCTTGTCACCCTGGGCGGTAAATGCAGTGAGATATACACACAAAAAGAGCAAAGACCGAGGAGGCACTGACAGACAGGTATGGCAGGCAAAGCAGTCAGAGCAGCACGATGCAAAAAAGAAAAAAAGAAGAAGAAACTCAACACTTGCTGATGAAACTATTCGACAAAGTGACAACAAACAAGTGGAAGATAAACATGTCTGACAGAGTGCGGTTTGGGGAAAGGAACTGAAAGTGGTGAAATTGTACACCAGGACAGTGTTGTTAACAAGTCAATACAAAGTGTCTGCTACCGGTTCATTCAGTCTGTTCATTTTCAAGCTGACAGTTTGAATACAGCACAGGCGGCTCAACGTCAGAAACAGATGTTACACACACAAAGAACAACACATTTTAGGCGCATATATATACGGAAATATTGTCAGTTTAGGCCAAGCCTCCGTGGCGTTTGTGTTTTTACCCAAATTTGAATTTTTATAACGATAATTACCACACCTGAAGCACCATTCGCATTCTGAAGTCCTGGTTACATTATTAAAACAGCTCCTACAGGTTATGTATTTATTGGTTTATTTGGTCGGGACAGTGCATGTTAATGAACATACATGAGTCTCATACATGTAAACAAGCCACACTGGATTGTAGCCTTGGTCTAATTTCCATCTGTCGTCCCCCATGTGCACACTCACATTCATCCTGGCCTATTGTACATGTTTTTAATGATGGGGAAACCGGAGTACCTGGAGGAAACCTACACAGACACGGGGAGAACATGCAAACTCCACACAGAAAGGCCCCGACCAGGTGGGAATCGAACCCAGGTTCACTTGATTCACTTGTTCACTGTGAAGCACTTTGTGATTTTATCTGTGAAATGTAATAGTTTCTTCTTCTCTTTCTCTTTCTCCTCCATCTACTTCTTCTACTTCTTTTCTCCTTCTCTTTCATCTTCATCTTCTCCTTGCTTCTCCCTGCTTTCTTCTTATCCTCTTTCTCTCTTCTTCTGCTTCCGCTCCTCCTCCTCTTCTTCTCCTTCTTTTCTTCCTTCTCTTTCTTCTCCCTCTCCTCCTTCTCTTTCTTCTTCTGCTTCTTCTTCTCCTCCTTTGTTTTCTTCTTCTGCTCCTCCTCTTCTACTTGCCCTTCCTCCTCCATCTTCTCCTTCTTCTCCTTCCTCCATCTATTGTCTGCAGTATATTGTTGTACTTTATCTGGCTACCAAGTACATATGGTTATAATGCATTGTTATAATTATCTAACTCTAATCTGTGCTTTTTATTCAAGTACTTTGACCACCACTGTTAATAAGACGAAAACACAGGACACTCATTTCAATAATTGAACAGGACTTTCAAGCTAACTTCCCTGTAGTCCTCAAGGGGAAAAGGGAGGGGGAACACAGAGCACTCTAATGGTTACCGCATAGAATTGCAAGAGACAATAATGATAGATGAACTTCTTGTGCTGGCATTGTGGGTGAATGGGAACACGGCCCATGGTTCGAGTGTATGTTGAATGAGAGGCACTTGGACGCGGGGCAGGGGCACAGCGCCTCAGCCTTTTGGAGAGCTCTCAGCCGGATTCAGCCATGTCAGCCTGACATTCAGTCCGCCCTGTTTGTCTGCGCTTTATTCTTTGTTTCTCCTGCTCCATTTATTTTTCCCTTTTTGTGTGGGTCTTTCTTCAACTCCCTCCATTACACTCAGCACTAATACTCTCTTTCTGTTTTCTCTCCCTCCCTCTCTCTCGCTCGCCGCAGGAAGGAGCGAGTGGAGGAGGTCCAGCTCAAAGTGGCAATACACCGATAATTGCCTTCTGGTCACTGTGACATGATGAGGTCTTTGAGGGTAGGGCAAAACACACACGAAAGACGCACAATAACGGCTGGATCACCGGGCGGAAAATAGTGCAAATACTCAACTGAGCCGAGAGGATTCGCTGTGAAAGCCGGGAAGTTAAGGACTAACATCACCTTCTGTGAAACTGTCACGTAACATGAGGAGAGAACAAAATTACCCGCACTTCTCCCATTATAATAACGATTTATCAACAAAACATGGACAGACATTTTTTTATTTGGTTTGAGCGAAAACACATTTAAGCAAAGGCACAAAATACAGGCCCATTAGCTTGAGTATAATTGATATTTTTGCTCCCAAATGTGAAAAAACACAGTCTAAAAACTGTAAATAGTAGAACATTGCTGTATCACAAACTGTATACAAACTGTATACTGTATCACAAACTTTTTGACCTTCAGGTAAATGAACAATCATAGGAAATCACTATAATCGGACAAACAGGAATAGTCAGATTAAAGGAATAGGCCACCGTTTTTACATACTGAGATATGTTCTTACCTTAGCTTAGACGAGTTCATTTGTACCTGTCTGGTCTCCACGTGTGCCTTCCGTAACGTAAACACAGCACAGACGGCGTTAGCATTTAGCCTCTCTCTTCTCCTCTATAGCTCCAAACAAGGTGAAGATAGAAGCTACCAAACTCTTCCACGTTTTCCCTATTTAAATATGGTTACGTGAAGTGTTACACTACAAAGTATAATTACACAAAATTAAACAATGTGGATTTTCTAAGCGGATAAAAAGAGGAACTATTGTAAGGCGTAATAATACCAGGAGTAATTCGGCATCCGCGCAGTGATATCTTCACTTTACTGTGCGGATGCCGAATTACTCCTGGTATTATTACGCCTTACAATACAATTTAATTTTGTGTAATTATACTTTGTAGTAACACTTCACGTAACCATATTTAAATAGGGAAAACGTGGAAGAGTTTGGTAGCTTCTATCTTCACCTCGTTTGGAGCTATAGAGGAGAAGAGAGAGGCTAAATGCTAACGCCGTCTGTGCTGTGTTTACGTTACAGAAGGCACACGTGGAGACCAGACAGGTACAGATGAACTCGTCTAAGCTAAGGTAAGAACATATCTCAGTATGTAAAAACGGTGGCCTATTCCTTTAAAGGACCTGCACATGAACCTATACAGTACGTTTACATGTGAAGTCTAATCCGATTAGGCTAAAGATTCGACTCGATGTTTTTCCAGTAAAACCTGTCAAACCAGTCTTGTCCCAGTGTAGGCTACATGACAGCCACTGAACCGAATGTCCTTTGGCTGCACTACTGGTGGTAGTAGCAGTTTATGGCTATGCGCAATATTTCCGCTTCACTTTAGGCAGCTTTGTTGTTATTAGCAAACAGTTAGCCCTGATTAGCCCAAGGTGCTTTCAGACCAAGCTGCTGTTCTGAGGTTAAGTGCGATGTCCTACGGATCTTTAACTACACACCTATGGTCTACGCCAGGGTCTCCTCCAGTGTTTAAGCTCAAATCCACCTAAAACTCTTAAACAGATGCTGATGCCACTATGGTTATTGGTTAGCGTAATATAACACTATGCTACGATGTGCTACGGCTCTGTGTTGATGAGAATTGTGTGATAAACTATGCGTTCAATAAGCGCAGCACAACTTTAAATGCCGCTTAAAATGTAGCCAATGGTTTTAGTGACTTTATTGGTGCTTATCTCTTGTTTTAATATGTTCGATCAGTGCTAACATTAGCTGTAGCAGCTCCGATGGGAGTCTCTCATAGCCCAACACACATGCTCAGTGCTGATCCAGCCACTAAAGTGAGCTTGTCATCCCTGTTGGAGTAGTAGTGCACTGCTTGAAAAATGGCACTAGCCCATAAGAAGTAGCTAACACAATGTTATTTGGCCATGCATTGTTGTTTAGCATTGACAATTAGCCCTACAGTTACTTTGTGCTAATCCAATGCGCTTTGATTCGACTCTGCGGTTACATGCTGCTCCAATCTGACTGCAATCGGCCCAGGAAGATCGCCGATCGGCTTAGGGGAAGAGTCGGATCACACCCTCCAAACGAATTTCCCGGGTTCACATGGGTTTGAGCAATCGTGTTGTAATCCGAATAGGCGAGAGATTCGACTTCCCCCTTGTCATGTAACCGCACTGATAGTGAGACGGCCTGCTCCAAAATCAGACATAAGGAGATCTTGTGGCAACTGGTTTGACATGTGTTCCTTGCTGCACTATGCAAATGACCTGCATTTAAAGCAGCGACTGTACAGATCCCTGAGGGGAAAATCTCACAAATAGCACAGTGAAAGCTCCTTAAATGCCTCGATCTGCCACAGAGGTGTAAACGGTGACTATGACTTACAGCGCTGTAATAAATAATTTGACGATGCTCAGTCTTGCCGCATGCACAATTAATGTTCTTTGTCTGAGAGGCATGTAATGTCATGTAACAGGGACACAGATGTCTTTAAAAGAGGCATAGTCTGTTTAACTGGGTCTTCTTTGTAGCTTTTACTCATGTTACTGGTCTTTTTCTTCATCAAAAACATAGATATTTTCATTCATGCTTGTTTGAATCTCCCTCTCCAGAACATTTACCTCAAGCTGCAGTAAGTTGTTCAGGTGTGTATCCAAAGTCCAGACATGATCACTGAACTCCTCCTGTTATTTCCAGCACTAAAATGGCATCTATTTCAAAGCATTCCTCGCTCACAGCCAGCAGCTTTCGTTTTCATCCTTTTTAGCCCCTCTCTATGCCTGCAGAGGATCCAGAGTCCAGACATTGTGTGTGCTCACCGGAAAAAATGTGAGTGGGTTTGGACTATCTTGAATTAAGATTGCCAATGGAACAAGCCATAATTCGCTCAAAATAAGAGAAATTTATTCGAACACTTTAAAAGAGACAAAAAAGCGAATGGCAAGATAAATCATTCTTGTTGGCGGCACGGTTTGTGGGGGCCTTTCTGTGTGGAGTTTGCATGTTCTCCCAATGTCTCTGTAGGTTTCCTCCGGTTTCCCCTACCACTAAAAACATGTACAATAGGCCTGTATGAATGATGTGTGTGCGTGAATGAATGATGGTGGTCAGAGGGACCGTTGGCGCAGTTGCGACAGCGCTTCTTTCAGTCTCCCCCAGAGGAAACTGAAGCCACACACGTATCTTACCACCACCGAGTGTGGAGTGAATGTAAAATTGTCTCATGTAAAGCACTTTGTGGCCATGTCTGTGATGCTATATAAATAAAGTTCTTTTTCTTCATCCTCTTGTTCCATTGGCAATAAAATAGTCCTAACCTACTCAAAATCAGCACAAATTCCAATAATGTGAGCAATTTTTGAGTCATTTTTGCTCAATTTCTTTGATTTGTTTTCCATGTACGAATTTAAATGTCAGAAAGTATTTAAAATTTCCCTGAATAAAGTATAATGTTAAACCTTAGTGACATACTGTTGTGTATTGGTGTTGATGAGTACAGAAACAAAGTGAAGGGGAAAAATAAATACATTTGGAGATATCAGTTTGAAACCTTTGTTCTACAACAAAGGTTGAGACACAAACATGAGAGAAAAAAGTTTTCACATGGAAATATTATGCATACAAATGACCAAAAAATGCCTTTAATTGTAATATTTTGACATACACTTCACACATTCAGTTTCCTCTTTACAGCGGCATTGAAGGATGAGGAAAATATGGACGACCTTCCATCGGGACAAACACAGATAAGAATAACATGGAATAACATAAGCCAAACAGCAGTAGAGTAAGTGTATACTTGAAGTTACTTATATACAGTCCACATCGCCAGTACCTTAAACAACCCGGACTGAACATGTTTCCAGTAAATATTGAACATGTCGTGCCGAAGATCTTCCAGAGACAGCCAGACACATGTGTAGACACTGCACACTTGGCTATAGTCGGAGAACACCTTTGATGGTTTATAGTCAAATTTTTTGGCATTGCGATCCACGCCAATAAAGCTCTATTTAAAGACACTAAATAGAGCGTACCTCTTCAAATTAGCTTATGATCAGGTCAGTTAGGTAAAGCTCTAACCCACAGCCTGAAGTAAAGCTGCCTTAGGAGAAACACTGCTGTGGGAAGTACGGTACACTGAGCGCTATCCTCTTCTTCTTCAAGCATAAAAAATAAATACTGCAAACTTTGTCTTATTATGACTTTTATCTGTAGTCTGTTCATTACTATTCACATGGTGTCTCCTGTCCCACTCCCCCTCGGGAGGCCCGGCCTAGATCGAACCGAGGAACCCTGCCTACTGGATTGACAACAAGGACTGGACGGTCTGCGATCTTGGCCCGTCTGCTCTGGGACTCCATCGGTCTCTATAGCCTGTCCGTCCATGGGAGTGGATCTCTCCTTCTGTGGTTCTCCCCAAGGTTTCTCTTTTCTCCTCCTGGGTTTTTGAGTTTTTCCTTGCCGTGCCGGACA
Source organism: Neogobius melanostomus (assembly GCA_007210695.1). Lineage (NCBI taxonomy): Eukaryota > Metazoa > Chordata > Actinopteri > Gobiiformes > Gobiidae > Neogobius > Neogobius melanostomus. The sequence continues at coordinate 1,958,567 of VHKM01000107.1, forward strand.
GTCTAAGGACAGGGGACGCCCGCGCCGCTCGTCGCCACCCACTGCTGATGATTATTTGGACTTTGTTCGCCTGGATACTTGATTTGCCTGGGCTTTGCATTGTCTTATTTACTGCTCTGTTTTATTGCCTTAATGTTCGGTGCAGCCCTATGAGGCAACTCCTGCAAAATCTTCACAACATCCCAAAGATTCTCAATGGGGTTAAAGGACCAGGCCACCGTTTTTCCATACTGAGATATGTTCTTACCTGAGCTTAGACGAGTTGATGCGTACCTGTCTGGTCTTTATGCGTGCGCTCAGTCACGTAAAACGACCAAAGATGTTGTTAGCATTTGGCCTCTCCCAGCATATTCCTATAGCTCCAAACAGGGGTGAAGTTGGAAGCGACCAGACAGGTACGTATCAACTCGTCTAAGCTCAGGTAAGAACATATCTCAGTATGGACACACGTTGGCCTGCTCCTTTAAGATCTGGACTTTGTGGTGGCTGATCCATGTGTGAACATTTCACAATATTTGCCCCATGAATCTTGGCATTTTCATCTTGGAACATGCCGTGCCATAAGGGAAGAGAAAATCGATTGATGGAATAACCTGGTCATTCAGAATGTTCAGGTCATCAGCTGATCTCATTCTTTGGGCTCATTGGGTTGCTGAACCTAGATCTAAACAACTGAAGTAACCCCAGATCAGAACAGTTTGCTTCTTTAAAAAATGTGTGCATAGGAGTTAATTGACGTGGGAAATGTCTTCAAAGCCTGACAATCCCTCCCAGCGCACCACTTTGCCTCACTTGTCGAAAATCATTACTTCATCCTTTGAATACTGCAAGATTTGTCCTGGCGTTGCCCGATTTGACCCGCCCCTCTCTTCATGTTAGTCATAGTAACTGTAAACACCGTTTCGCCGTCTTGGATTAGTCACTGTGCCAGTTTCACAGACAAGTTCTCTTTGTTCCTGCTTACCGCAAAAGACTGGAAAATACAAATTATCCAGGTGTAATTGTCAGGGAAACGCCCATGTCAGGTGGAGGCAGACAGGTGACTGGCACTGATGCAGCGGGCTGGTTAGGAGAAGCCACAACATGATCTGGTGACGATCTTTGGAAAATCACTTTAGGATGTTTGGGTATTGTTCTGTACTGAAATCTATGGTAATTCATTCACCTGGAATTCAGTGAGAAATGCACTGGGAGTCGCCGCTCTAAGTCACTCTATTGAATGTCAGACACATTAGTTAATCAACTGTAAATGACACAGAGTCCGTGACATGTCATTCATGTCAATGCGCCACCGGTCATTGTTCATTTACGACGCATGATAGGTTTGCTTAGGTTGTCAAGGTAACTTTACCCGAATATAAAACCGGTTTGCAATTACCTACAATTCATAAAACAACAGAAGTACAAAAAAAAGAATACAAGAACATATAAACCACGAGAGTGTGCTATAGCAGTGGTTTCCAACTTGTTTTGTCATGTGGACTCTTCAGCGCTTATCTGTGTATCTTAATGGTGTTGCAGCTTCTTTAGAAAAAGACAGTGATGTGTGTTCAAAAATAAAATCAAGGATGAAAACGAAAGCTGCTGGCTGTGAGCGAGGAATGCTTTGAAATAGAATGAAAATATATATGTTTTTGATTAAGCAAAAGACCAATAACATGAGTAAAAGCTACAAAGAGGAGCCAGTTAAACAGACTATGCCAAATTGAACATGCGTTTTACCACAAACATATAGCTTTTCCTTTCACAATTATGTTAAAACAGTCTCAATTTCGCCTTTCAATCTGAAATAGTGAAGACCAAAAACACATTTAACACACATTTTAATTATATGTTCACTATGTTGTCAAATTTAGATCCTCCTATTTCAATAGTTTATACTAAATAAGTGCATTTTCCCAAACACAGCTTGATAAAAAAGAAAGAGAAAAACAAACAAACAAACAAGTTGTTGTCACCTGGATTAAACTGACTGTTTGTTGTTTGATCTGGGGTCGCTGCAGTTGGTCATGTCTAGGTTCTCCCATCATCAATACAAGATGACATTGCAGAAGCTTATTGAACATTATAGTAATAAAAGCTAAAGGCAGTCCAACAAAATATGTGACCTTTTTTTTATGGATTACTATTTGAGCATACTGTGACAACGCAAATTCCCTCATGGATCAATAAAGTCTGTCTACGTTCGCGAATATGAGGCAGATTGGTGAAAATAAGTAATTCCCACAGCTGCCAGCGGGGGGAGCTCCAGGGAAACGCCACACTGGCCTATGTGTTTTAGAGCCACTGTCTAATCCTTATTATGTCAAGCCTCATATAATGTCCATTGGTTTGGGTCAGCCAAGACAAATTGAACAGGGCATCCCGACCCCACACACTTTCATTGTTCCCCACGACATTTTTGTCCCAGCATTGTCACTCTTGACTCATCTACTGGTGAGAAGTATGTGGCGATAGAAACACTCTCACACAATGCAACTCATTACTGCCCACTCGTGCATTCCTGGGCGTGGAGTTGAGTCTGTGCCGCAGCTGCTTCTCATGCTCACGTCACTGTAAGCAAACACACATGACACGGCAACTCCACAGCTTCTTCTCTTTTCTTTTGGCTCCTCCCTGAGCTACTTATGCCAGCTGCGGGGAGCGTGCGTCGGCGGAGGGACAAGCCCCGCCCATGAGGTGATCGGGAGGTTAGAGCGCTGCTTCAAACGTGCACACATGGCCAGCACTTGTTGCTTTTGACTGCGGGCCAGTTGGGCGGCTTCCTCCTCCTAACAGACTTATCTCTCTCGCACATTTTACGTGAGGCGGAGACGCGCCCTCGTGCCTATATTCGTTTCATGACAGGTTTGTCTGAGGCTATAAAAACACGCATTACGGGTTGTCATTGTTTTTTTGCAGAACGGATTACGATATAAAAGTCAATCAACGATGAGTAGTGACTTTATGAGCCAGGTGCATGAAGTAGGTGTGGAGAAAACAAAGTGTGTAAGTGTAAAAATTGTCATGTGAAAAGTATAAGTACAAGTACAGCATTATTTAATTGCAATAGTGTGACCTCTGCATCTATACGACAGGTCGATCCATGTCGCTTTTCTCAAACTCATGTCCAAATAAATGATTGCCATCCTTCTTTGAGCCCGAGGTACAGCATGAGCTTGTGCTTAAAGGAACTTATTTTACACTACCCTTGATACATTGTACCTGCCACATTGAGTACAATGTAATGTGCTTTGTAACACTGTGTAATAACTTGTACCTACAGGTTACATACACAGTGGAATAATGTGTATTAGTATTTTGGTGGTACATAATGTATAAGACATAAAACCCAAACTCTAACCCTAACCTTAAGCCCTAACCCTAAGGCTCTTATCACATTATGTACCTCCTAAATACTAATACACATTATTCCATTGTGTATGTACTGCATAGGTACAAGTTATTGCACATTGTTACATAGCACAATACATTGTACTAAATTTAGTTGGATACAATGTGTCAAAGTAGCGCAAAATAAAGTGTTAATGTTGGCTATTTTTATATACTGTATGTTTTTGTTTTAATAGGCTTTAATGATTATATGAAATTGTGTTGATTGTAATCTGTGCTTTTGGGGTGATTTGAATTGAATTGCTGTATTGTTGTCCTTACTCTTGGAATCCACTGGGGGGCAGTGTGTTATAATGCGGAGTCAGAACGCGCTGCAGAAGAAGCATTCAAAGGACATTGATTGGTTCTTCAACAAGTAGCCGCCTACTTCCTGTTCCTATAACTTGTACTCAACCAGTTCGGCCTCTTGCCCTGCTGCGTCCCTCGCTGTCCACTGAAGATCATCATGTAGCCTTTAGCATAGCTTTTGTTTTAGATTGTAAATTCAGGGAATAAAATAATGATTTTGATTTTAAAGAACGAGTCTCCATCTTCTCTCCATTTTTGAACACAACAATACCCAGAACGATAAATACATTTGGAAGAAGGTTCAGTTCTTGCTTATTATTTCCAATATTTCTTCACACAGTAGATTCATTAATTTGTTTTTTGCTCTTTTGTCCTCGTCCTGCCTAACTGCCAACTGTGACATCGAATGAACTTTGTTAACCGTCAACCTTTGAAGAACAAAACACTAACGTGCCATCTGTAAACACTGAGGACTCGATCTTGTGCTTCTTAACGCAGGACAGGGGGCGCTCTGCGAAATCTTCAGCTTCAACCCATGATGCAGAAAGCGGATTGGGGGCTGGACAGCTATCAAATACAATCAAATTTAATATGGCACAATTCAGACACATTCGAAATTCCCTTACAATCGAGGCCTCAGGAGCCTACCTAAATGCAATGATTGTTCCACATTTTCTTTATTGTATGACAAGTTGGTCACAGGCTTGTAAATCTGCCCTCAGGCCACTTGAGTCACTATATAAAAGTTCTCCAAAGATACACGATAGAAAAAGATATCCTTGTAAAACACAAATTACTCAGCTTTGAAAATCTGATAAATCATACAAATCTGTGTCTGATGTATAAGATCCTCCATGACGCCGCTGCTCCTCCACGAAAAGAGTTCATCTCTCTGGGCTCTGAAATAACAACTCGAGCCACTAGATCTACAGTGCGAGGCCAATGCAGGATCCCAAAGCGCAAGACAGCATTTGGAAACTCTGCTTTTTCTCGTGTGGCCGCTCGCCAGTGGAATATGTTGCCTACAGAGCTGATAACAAGCACAAACTTTTACACGTTCTCACGCCTGGCAAAGAAATGGCTTTTGTCAAATCAAACTTGCACCCACATACACATACATGTATGTATGTGTGTGTGTGTGTTTTGAGGTCTATAAGAGTAGACCTGAGTAAATGAAAGGTGTGTATGAGAGTTTTTATCTGAAGATTTGCTTTTACTATTATGAACTGGTCAATGTAAATATCATTATCCATGTATGCGTGATGTTTTTATGTATTTCACTATAACATCAGCCTGCCAAGGGACTACGGGTGGAAATTAGCACTTGAGCTATAACCTGGTACGATGCATCTCTCCCTTTGAGGTTAATGTTTATTGTACACTGTCCCTGTTGGTCTAAATAAATAAACTACACTAAAAACAACAACAACTAAAAGACAGATACCCGTGGCATATGGCGATGTTATTCCCCAAGCTTTTTCCTCCTACAGACCAAACTAAACTGGAATATTTTTCACAGACCGAGGTGGCAGTGGATGGGGGGGGTCACGTGCTGGTGTTCTTGATCACGTTTCTAAATTGTGGCGATTGCCCTGCTCTCTTTAATACCAGCGCCGGACCATCGGTATATTGTCTTTCTCTCGGGACAGTGTTTAACTCACAGTGGAATAAATAAATGTTGTAGTTTGTCCTGTCCGTTTTTCCATACTGAGATATGTTCTTACCTGAGCTTAGACGAGTTGATGCGTACCTGTCTGGTCTGTGTGCTCAGTCACGCACACAGACCAAAGCTGTGGTTAGCATTTAGCCTCTCCTCCTCTCCTCTATGGGGCCATACGGGGATGAAGTTAGAAGGACTAGCGCTGCTGTTGCGCCAGTCGGAAGATCGCTCCCTGAAACTCTTTAAACCTCCTGTGTGGAGCTTAGCAGGGCAGGGCATGAGGCTATTAGTCTTTTGCAATTAACTCTATATAAATAATGTGTCGGTTGTTGTTATTAATACCTCAAAATTGCCACCTATGAAACCCTGTAATTATTGAATTCATTAGAAGCATTCCAGTTTTGCAATTAAAGTATGACCTTTGTGTTAACGCCACAATACCACACCCACCTCATTATGCGGTTATTAATAGCTTCTGTAGCGCCTTGTATGCTGAGAATGGAAGTGAGAATTACCTGACGACACCTGCGCGCTCTGCTGCCACCAAATAAAGGAGTGCTAGGCCCCTGCTGTCTGCACCAGGAAACCCCGCACATCTGCCAAAGGAGCACAGCGACGTGAGACCTCTTTGCAGCACGTTTTGGATTCTGTATGCACTTGTCTCGGCAAAGGAGAAAGAAGAATATCCAAACAGAACAGATGATGGATGCCATTACGGTGGTTGTTGTTATGAACTGCGTCCAAAAAAAAATCTTCTACATTTTAACACTCCACACACAGTATCTTATGACTTCACACTGGGCGGTGGTAAGTTACAGTACAGTATCTACAGCTGTCCTGGGGTAGACGGACAGAAGTGCAGCTGCACACATCTGCGCCAACGGACCTTCTGACCACCAACCACTCTCACATCACTCACACAGACGCCCGGTATTCTCTCACAGTGTCTCATCCAAGTACTAACTATAGGCTCTCTGCGCTTAGCTTCTGAGATCTGACTGACAAGGAAATATACACATGACACTACGAAAGTTAGCATTCACAAAAATATATTATAAAACTACAATGTATTTTTAGTAATTATAACTAAAACTGTTGTTCATTGGTCCATATTTTGTTTCAAAGATCAGCAGTTCAATCCCAGCTCCGATCTGTGCATAAACCATCTTGGTTCAAGACACTTCACTCACACCGAACCTTTGTATGAATAAATAATATTCAATAATAATATGGCGGCATGCTACCACTGAGTTAATGTGAGTAAATAAATAATGCTTTGAAAAGTGTTTCTTAAAGGGGGGGTATTATGTAAAATCGACTTTTTCAAGCTTTATATCACGTTATTATGTCATTCCCTCATTAAACACATGCCTGGAGTGTTGCCTTGGCTCATTCACATATTTTTGAGTAATCAGTAAAAACTTAGACGGCAGCCATTTTAGGTGTAGCTATGCCTCAGTCCTCCTAGGAACGCCCCCACCTCCTGGAGACGCCTCTGGACCTTTTGTCACCAGCCAAGCCACCAACCACTGCTCCTCAGCTCAGCAGAGCCCCCTCCCCGCACAGTAGTGTTGTTTAGATGCCACAGCAGTGTGCTGAAGGGGGCGTGTCGGAAAGCTTCTTAAAGAGACAGAGGCCTATTTCAAGACGTTGGCGTTCTCTCAAAATGGCTGTACGTTCAGTACAGCCATTTTGAGAGAGCAATTTTATTCAAGGCAGTTATTTTAATTTACTGCATATACAGAGCAACAGAAGGTTACGTCATCATTGTAGTATGCTATAGACTGGTGCTATGTGATTGAAAAAAGCATAATACCCCCTCTTTAAAAGTAAACAAACAGCTAGCTTATGAGCTAAAGACATATGAGGCCAACACATTTCTTCTTCTGAAACACTGAAGAGGCACCAAGAGCCCCCACACCTGCAGCATAGTGGAGGCGTCACAAGAGGAAACAGGAAACAGGAAACAAGAAAGGAACAAACAAACAGACCAACAGAAGGTTACGTCATCATTGTAGTATGCTATAGACTGGTGCTGTGTGATTGAAAAAAGCATAATACCCCCTCTTTAAAAAAGCTCTATATAAATGAATTTATAAATTATTTTTTTATTCATTTGTTTTTCTATTATTATTATTGATCTATTTTTAAAAATTATTACTGTTTTTACTTTTAAAATAATATATTTTTTTATTAATTCATTTTGCATTTTTAAATTAATTAAAGTGACAGTTTGTAAGATGAGGAGAGAGGGAAACAGATTTCAAAAGTGAACAAGTCCCTCCCCCTTCCCCTCCTGATTGGACCCGACAGGTCGGCACACAGGAAACCTCGTCTCATTGGTTGCAGCGGTGACATCAGAGAGGGAGGGACTTTAGAAAAAAAATCTAATGATTTAATATCACCCATGTTACGTCAAATGGCAGGCCCCAATTATACGCTCTATCTGTAAAATGTGTAAAACATTTAAACGTTTCACTTTAGTTTCTTTAAAAATGACATTTAATTATTTCATTTAATATTTTCAATTGATGAACCTCTTAAAACCACCCGCCTAAACCGAATGCGTTCTCTCCTCTTTGCCCATAGTGATATCAATTCAATTCAATTCAAGTTTATTACGGACTCAAGGTCCAAAAAGACAGCGACATCACAAACAACATTAAACTACAAACAAATAAATATCGTTTGAAAGCTAAGACCAATGGCCGCTGACTGCTCTGCTTTGTGACTACGACACTGGAGGCCGCCATTGCTCCGCTATTGCTGTAGTACCTCCATGTGGCCGCTATTCCCCCATTGGAATGCATTGGACTTTAGACACGTTAAAAACAGCTTTAATGCCCGGTGCCTAATGTTTTAGAAGTGGCTAGAGCTAGATATTCCTCCTGTGATTACGCTGGGTTAAAAACAATCTGGGGCACCGGGCTGGTTATGGTAGCAAACATTTTAGAAATCTCCTACTTAACGGGGGTCGGACTGTTAGCATTGGAGCTGCGCGAGCTACACGTCACGCAAGGGCCGAGTCTACAGTGAAGATCCCGCCCTTATGCCCTTATTAGGAACATGCTTCGTCAGAGCTGGGGAGGAGGAGCCTGTAAATCCGCCATGATTTCCCCCTCGAACGTGGTCATTGTGGTAAACGGGGAGGAGTGAGGAATGACGGTCTATTAATAATATGTCTATGGCTAAGACCCACAAAACCGGTCTTTCTCCTCGCGTTGTTGCCGTGTTGTCAATGAATTTTTTCAATTTTTTTTGTTTTTTCACCTCATTTTTGTCACTTTTTGTCGCTTTATTTCACTTATTGACGTTTTTTTTTGTGTTGCGTTTACATCCTCGTTTTCTTCTCGTTTTTTGTCGCTGTTTTGACGCTTTTATCCCAAGAAGCTTTTAGATTTGGGTAATGCCAAACTGGAGAAAATGTGATCGGTTGGGAGTTAAGAGGCTCATTCATTTGAAATAACACTTTTAGCAAATCTAACTCAATGAACACTGTCTTCTCGCCACACACGTAGCATTTTGTGCAATCCAGAGTCCCAATTTAAAATGATCTGCAGATGAATATTAGGCGGCTCGTTTGTCGTTTCACATCCACAGAGTTATTGTGCTTCTAATAAAACTGCATTTGCTTTGCCGGCCCCGGGGGACAAGTGAGTAGATCTAACTGTGCGCGCTCGGCTGACTTGATTTACAAGGCGTTGCTTTCATGTATTTTAATCACTTGCTTCTGTTGCCATGGCCTCGCTGAGACAAGCCCAATAAACAGGTTCAAAGATCCCTGGAAAACTATAAATATTGCAACAGGGGAAAACAGGTAAAATGGAAGTGAGTGATGAGCTCAATTTGGATGATTGAATAAAGGAAAGTGATCCAGAGAGGTTTGCTAAATTAAATGATTAGATTTACTGACAGCACGACATTAATGGACAACAGTAGTGCCAGGAAGATTCAGCCGAGGACAAACACGAGTAAGTCTATAGCCGAACTGTCGAGGCTCCCAATATATAATACTACACCAGTGCATCCGCATTTATAGAGCTTGTATTAAAGATATTACATTATCAGTACTAAACAGGGCTCTAATGCAGTTATCCTAAAGTTACCAAGCCATGTCCAACCGATTACCATGCTATTCTGTAATAACGTTTTATTTTGAGATTTACTTTGGGTAAAGTTAAATCCAACCTTTTTTGATGAATAGAGAGCATGTACTGTACACATCACCCCACAGCAGCTCCACTTGCTTTGTTACTTAAACTGTATAGTGGTTTACAACATGAGCAGCTGAGCCGTGGTGCTTTCCATAACATTACAGGTGTTATTAACCTCTTACTTAACCTATAGTGCATTTTCTCCAGTTCAGCTTTACCCAAATCTAAAAGGTTACAGCCTCGAGGCCAGTGTAATGCCTTATTTGAAAGCTTGCGTTGTCACTTTTTTCATCATTTATTCATCACATTTTTGTCATTTTTTCATCACATTTTTGTCATTTTTCATCACTTTTTGTCACTTTTTGTCATTTATTCATCACATTTTCATCACATTTTTGTCATTTTTTCATCACTTTTTCATCACATTTTGTCATTTTTTCGTAATTTTTCATCACATTTTGTCATTTTTTCGTCATTTTTTCATCACATTTTCGTAATGTTTTCATCGCGTTTTTGTCATTTTTTCATCACTTTTTCATCACATTTTTGTCATTTTTTTGTCCTTTTTTCATCATATTTTTGTCATTTTTTCGTCATTTTTTCATCACATTTTTGTCATTTTTTCGTCCTTTTTTCATCACATTTTTGTCCTTTTTTCGTCATTTTTTCATCACATTTTGTCATTTTTTCGTCATTTTTTCATCACATTTTTGTCATTTTTTCATCACATTTTTGTCATTTTTTCATCACATTTTTGTCATTTTTTCGTCATTTTTTCATCACATTTTTGTCATTTTTCATCACTTTTTCATCACTTTTTGTCATTTTTTTGTCATTTTTTGTCATTTTTTCATCGCGTTTTTGTCATTTTTTCATCACTTTTTCATCACATTTTTGTCATTTTTTGTCATTTTTCATCACATTTTGTCATTTTTTCATCACTTTTTCATCACATTTTTTGTCATTTTTTCATCATTTTTTGTCATTTTTTCATCGCGTTTTTGTCATTTTTTAATCACTTTTCATCACATTTTTGTTATTTTTTCGTCATTTTTTCATCACATTTTTGTCATTTTTTCATCATTTTTTCATCAATTTTTGTGTCATTTTTTCGTCATTTTTTTGTCATTTTTTCATCGCGTTTTGTCATTTTTGAATCACTTTTTCATCACATTTTGTTATTTTTTTGTCATTTTTTCATCACATTTTTTGTCATTTTTTCATCATTTTTTCATCAATTTTTGTGTCATTTTTTCGTCCTTTTTTGTCATTTTTCATCGCGTTTTTGTCATTTTTGAATCACTTTTTCATCACATTTTTGTTATTTTTTGTCATTTTTTCATCACATTTTTTGTCATTTTTTCATCATTTTTCATCAATTTTTTGTCATTTTTTCGTCATTTTTTTGTCATTTTTTCGTCATTTTTTTGTCATTTTTTCATAGCGTTTTTGTCATTTTTTAATCACTTTTTCATCACATTTTTGTCATTTTTTCGTCATTTTTTCATCACATTTTTGTCATTTTTTCGTCCTTTTTTCATCACATTTTTGTCCTTTTTTTGTCATTTTTTCATCAATTTTTTTGTCATTTTTTCGTCATTTTTTTGTCATTTTTTCATCGCGTTTTTGTCATTTTTTCATCACTTTTTCATCACTTTTTTGTCATTTTTTTGTCATTTTTTCATCACATTTTTGTCATTTTTTCATCACTTTTTCATCACTTTTTTTGTCATTTTTTGTCATTTTTTCATCATTTTTTCATCATTTTTTCATCAATTTTTTTGTCATTTTTTCGTCATTTTTTTGTCATTTTTTCATCGCGTTTTTGTCATTTTTGAATCACTTTTTCATCACATTTTTTGTCATTTTTTCATCATGTTTTCATCAATTTTTTTGTCATTTTTTCGTCATTTTTTTGTCATTTTTTCGTCATTTTTTTGTCATTTTTTCATAGCGTTTTTGTCATTTTTTAATCACTTTTTCATCAAATTTTTGTCATTTTTTCGTCATTTTTTCATCACATTTTTGTCATTTTTTCGTCATTTTTTCATCACATTTTTGTCATTTTTTCGTCCTTTTTTCATCACATTTTTGTCCTTTTTTTGTCATTTTTTCATCAATTTTTTTGTCATTTTTTCGTCATTTTTTTGTCATTTTTTCATCGCGTTTTTGTCATTTATTCATCACATTTTCATCACATTTTTGTCATTTTTTCATCACTTTTTCATCACATTTTTGTCATTTTTTCGTAATTTTTTCATCACATTTTTGTCATTTTTTCGTCATTTTTTCATCACATTTTCGTAATGTTTTCATCGCGTTTTTGTCATTTTTTCATCACTTTTTCATCACATTTTTGTCATTTTTTTGTCCTTTTTTCATCATATTTTTGTCATTTTTTCGTCATTTTTTCATCACATTTTTGTCATTTTTTCGTCCTTTTTTCATCACATTTTTGTCCTTTTTTCGTCATTTTTTCATCACATTTTTGTCATTTTTTCGTCATTTTTTCATCACATTTTTGTCATTTTTTCATCACATTTTTGTCATTTTTTCATCACATTTTTGTCATTTTTTCGTCATTTTTTCATCACATTTTTGTCATTTTTTCATCACTTTTTCATCACTTTTTTGTCATTTTTTTGTCATTTTTTGTCATTTTTTCATCGCGTTTTTGTCATTTTTTCATCACTTTTTCATCACATTTTTGTCATTTTTTTGTCATTTTTTCATCACATTTTTGTCATTTTTTCATCACTTTTTCATCACATTTTTTGTCATTTTTTCATCATTTTTTTGTCATTTTTTCATCGCGTTTTAGTCATTTTTTAATCACTTTTTCATCACATTTTTGTTATTTTTTCGTCATTTTTTCATCACATTTTTGTCATTTTTTCATCATTTTTTCATCAATTTTTGTGTCATTTTTTCGTCATTTTTTTTGTCATTTTTCATCCTTTTTGTCATTTTTGATCATTTTTCATCACATTTTTGTTATTTTTTGTCATTTTTCATCACATTTTTGTCATTTTTTCATCATTTTTTCATCAATTTTTGTGTCATTTTTCGTCCTTTTTTTGTCATTTTTTCATCGCGTTTTTGTCATTTTTGAATCACTTTTTCATCACATTTTTGTTATTTTTTTGTCATTTTTTCATCACATTTTTTGTCATTTTTTCATCATTTTTTCATCAATTTTTTGTCATTTTTTCGTCATTTTTTGTCATTTTTTCGTCATTTTTTTGTCATTTTTCATAGCGTTTTTGTCATTTTTTAATCACTTTTTCATCACATTTTTGTCATTTTTTCGTCATTTTTTCATCACATTTTTGTCATTTTTCGTCCTTTTTTCATCACATTTTTGTCCTTTTTTTGTCATTTTTTCATCAATTTTTTGTCATTTTTTCGTCATTTTTTTGTCATTTTTTCATCGCGTTTTTGTCATTTTTTCATCACTTTTTCATCACTTTTTTGTCATTTTTTTGTCATTTTTTCATCACATTTTTGTCATTTTTTCATCACTTTTTCATCACTTTTTTTGTCATTTTTTTGTCATTTTTTCATCATTTTTCATCATTTTTTCATCAATTTTTTTGTCATTTTTTCGTCATTTTTTGTCATTTTTTCATCGCGTTTTTGTCATTTTTGAATCACTTTTTCATCACATTTTTTGTCATTTTTTCATCATGTTTTCATCAATTTTTTTGTCATTTTTTCGTCATTTTTTTGTCATTTTTTCGTCATTTTTTGTCATTTTTTCATAGCGTTTTTGTCATTTTTTAATCACTTTTTCATCAAATTTTTGTCATTTTTTCGTCCTTTTTTCATCACATTTTGTCATTTTTTCGTCATTTTTTCATCACATTTTTGTCATTTTTTCGTCCTTTTTTCATCACATTTTTGTCCTTTTTTTGTCATTTTTTCATCAATTTTTTGTCATTTTTTCGTCATTTTTTGTCATTTTTTCATCGCGTTTTTGTCATTTTTTCATCACTTTTTCATCACTTTTTTGTCATTTTTTTGTCATTTTTCATCACATTTTTGTCATTTTTTCATCACTTTTTCATCACTTTTTTTGTCATTTTTTGTCATTTTTTTGTCATTTTTTCATCATTTTTCCATCAATTTTTTTGTCATTTTTTCGTCATTTTTTTGTCATTTTTTCATCGCGTTTTTGTCATTTTTGAATCACTTTTTCATCACATTTTTTGTCATTTTTTCATCATGTTTTCATCATTTTTTGTCATTTTTTCGTCATTTTTTTGTCATTTTTTCATCGCGTTTTTGTCATTTTGAATCACTTTTTCATCACATTTTTGTTATTTTTTTGTCATTTTTTCATCACATTTTTTGTCATTTTTTCATCAATTTTTTGTCATTTTTTCGTCATTTTTTGTCATTTTTTCATCGCGTTTTTGTCATTTTTTCATCACTTTTTCATCACTTTTTTGTCATTTTTTGTCATTTTTTCATCACATTTTTGTATTTTTTGTCATTTTTTCGTCATTTTTTTGTCATTTTTTCATAGCGTTTTTGTCATTTTTTAATCACTTTTTCATCACATTTTTGTCATTTTTTCGTCCTTTTTTCATCACATTTTTGTCATTTTTTCGTCATTTTTCATCACATTTTTGTCATTTTTTCGTCCTTTTTTCATCACATTTTTGTCATTTTTTCGTCCTTTTTTCATCACATTTTTGTCATTTTTCATCACATTTTTGTCATTTTTTCATCACATTTTTGTCATTTTTCATCACTTTTTCATCACTTTTTTGTCATTTTTTTGTCATTTTTTTGTCATTTTTTTGTCATTTTTTCATCGCGTTTTTGTCATTTTTTGTCATTTTTTCATCACATTTTTGTCATTTTTTTGTCATTTTTTCATCAATTTTTTTGTCATTTTTTCGTCATTTTTTTGTCATTTTTTCATCGCGTTTTTGTCATTTTTTTGTCATTTTTTCATCACATTTTTGTTATTTTCTGTCATTTTTTCATCACTTTTTCATCGCATTTTTGTCATTTTTTCATCAATTTTTGTCATTTTTTCTCATTTTTTGTCGTTTTTCGTAATTTTTCATCACTTTTTGTCATTTTTTCATCACTTTTTCATTACATTTTTTCCCATTTTGGTCACTTTTTCATCATTTGTTTGTCACTTTTTTGTCATTTTTTTGTCACTTTTTCATCACGTTTTCATCACTTTGTTTATTACTTTTTTGTCACATTTTCATCACAGTTGTCATTTTTTCATCACTTTTTCCATCACATTTTTGTCACTTTTCCGTAATTTTTTCATCACGTTTTCATCATTTTTTGGTCACTTTTTTGTCATATTTTTGTCATTTTTTCATCACATTTTTCATCACATTTTTGTCACTTTTTCATCACTTTTTCATCACTTTGTTCATAACTTTTTTCAGTTTTTTGTTGGCTTTTAGTGTTGCATTTTCTATGTTTTTTGTTGGATTTTTGTAACTTTTTCCATCCTCGTTTTCGTTTTGTTTTCGTCACTATTTTGACTTTTTTTTCAAGAAGCTTTAAGGCGGAGATTTAGAGGTTAAACTCCCACAGCACAGCACAAAATACCAACCCTGCTTTTTAAGTCTTGAACATTTGCATAAGTAGGTCAGCGGGGACGTGTCACTGACGCCAAAGTCATGTGTTCTTTTCAGGCGGGAGTTATTTTGCCAAAGTTATCAGGAGGGACCTGCTGATGAATTTTAATTAAACGCCATATTGACGGTTGTAATTTTGTCTTGGGAATCCTTCAAAAAAGAAGAGGACGCGCCGAGCTGCTGAAGTCACTCTCTGCACAGGCCACACAGTCATCAGCTCGTCTCAAACGGGGGAGGTCTGAATAGAACATTCTGTTATTCGGAGAGCATTTACAGGCACATTTGGGTGAAAGCACATCGTATGATTGTCTAATATCATTTTCACACAATCACTTAGCTATTATAACAGCTATCAGTTACACGTTCTGCAATAGAGATAATTTAGTCATTTCAGCCTAATAAAATAACTACATCTCATTTAACCGCATATTCAGGCAAATGTCAAGGGGATAGATGCTCTAAAGGATTGGGAGTAACTCATTTTTTGACCGTTTCACAAGTGTACTAACACCACCAACTGTGCTGCCACTTTGGTAAGAAATAGTTATATTCTCTGCGTTTGCAATCAATTGAAATGAGTGTCTAGAAGCAGAGAGAATGTTGGCCCAGAGTCCAAATGCAAGTCTTTCCTTTATATTGGATACATAATCGGTTCTTCTTTATTAAGAGGAGGTCCAATTTAAACTTTTGACCCCCACATGAACTGAGCACGTTTTCTCCAGTTTGGCTTTACCCAAATCTAAAAAGCTTCTGTGTCAAAATAGCAACAAAAGAGCGACAAAAACGTGATGACAAAATGACAAAAAAACGCAACAAAAAAGTGATGAAAATGTGAGACGAAAAAGCAGCAAAAACACCACAAAAAGCAACAGAACAGCAATGAAAATAAATGTCAAAGAAAGAAAGGAAAAATATAGTTTTAGATGAGTTTTGTAGGTCTTAGCTTTCAAATTAGGCATTACGCTGGCCTATAGGCTGTGACCTTATCTGTATATTAGAGCGGGTGATCCTTTAGATAGATATGTATGTATTCATCCATCCATCCATCCATCTTCTTCCACTTGTCCGTTGCCGGGTCGTGGGGCAGCTGTTGGAGCTGCCCAAATCACATTGCACCAGCCCCTATGGCTCCTCCTGCAGGTGGTGGGTCCACAGAAGGACGGCCTCATGGTTCTAACCGGGCCTGTTGGTCTCTCATAAGGGGCTTCTGAACCGCTCTTTGTCTGACCCGTCACCCAGGACCTGTTTGTCGTGGGAGACCCTACCAGCGGCAATAAGCCCCCGACAACAGAGCCCCAGGATCATTCGGGCGCTTAAACCCCTCCACCACGTTAAGGTGGCGGTTCCAGGAGGGGCTGTATGTATTCATCTTGGAAAATAGAACTGGCATAAGGTACGGATGGAAATTGTCAATAAGCCGTTCAATTCATCCGCCTTAACCGAGTGCATTTTCTCCAGTTCAGCTTTACCCAAATCCATAAAGTCACATGTACACTTGCCCATGTGGCGTTACACAAGTGTAACGCCAACAGCAAAGACCTACAAACTCATCCAAATGAACTTGTTGTTGTCCCTTTTTTGAATTTTTGTTTTTCCATCGCTTTTTGTTTTTTTTTCATCACTTTTTTTTAAATCATTTTTTCATCACATTTTTGTCATTTTTCATCACTTTTTAGTATTTTTTTAGTAATTTTTTCATCACTTTTTTATCACTTTGTTTATTACTTTTTTGTCACATTTTCATCACAGTTGTCATTTTTTCATCCCTTTTTCCATCACATGTTTGTCATTTTTTGTCACTTTTTCATCACGTTTTCGTAATTTTTTCATTACATTTTGTCATTTTTTGGTCATTTTTCATCACTTTTTCATTACATTTTCATCACTTTTTCATCACATTTTTCTCATTTCTCATCACTTTTTTGTATTTTTTTAGTAATTTTTTCATCACTTTTTTATCACTTTGTTTATTACTTTTTTGTCACATTTTCATCACAGTTGTCATTTTTTCATCACTTTTTCCAAAACATTTTTGTCATTTTTTTGTCACTTTTTCATCACGTTTTCGTAATTTGTTCGTAATTTTTTCATTACATTTTCAGCAAATTTTTGTCATTTTTTCATCACTTTTTCATTATTTTTATTTTGTCACATTCTGGTCACTTTTTCATCATTTGTTTGACTTTTTCCTCGCATTGTCTCCGCGTTGTCGTCCCTTTTTGAATTTTTGTTTTTTTCATTGCTTTTTGGGTTTTTTGTGTCACTTTTCTGTTGCTCTTTTTTTGGCTTTTTGTTGCCTTTTCATCACAAAATTTTGGCACGCATTTGTTACAAGCTTTTAGATATGGCTAAAGGTGAGAGTTCAGAGGTTAAACTGATACAATGACTGAAGCTTTAGGTTGACGTTGCTGTGAGTAACGGTTCACTAACACTGACAGCTGATAAATCGCTATCAATAATCAGCCCCACACTCTATGCTTGCATCAACAGCACTTTCTGAGAGTAAGAATAGTTTATTTTTTTCTATGTGGGTCTTGGTCTGCCTGTTTAGTTTCCCTGTCTGTCTATGTGAAGCCTGAATATAGAGATCCAAAAGAGGTGACGTGAGGTCTGTCCTGCCTCTGATAGAGCCGTGTGAAGGAGAAGCGCGGGTGCTGCTTGTCACGAGAGGCGCTTTTAATAACGTCAGATGACATAAATCAGACGTCGGACAGCGGCAAACGGAGGAGCAAATGAGCCAGATCTGTCACGGCTGATAAGGCTCGGGCCGAGGGGAAACGGGCCCGGGCGGGAGGGAAGGGGGGAGGACAGGGGAGGGAAGGGGAGGCTGACTGTGTGCCTCTGCTAAAATGGTGCTTCACTCATTCAGCAACTTACAATGTCAGCAGAGCCGTCCAAAAACACTCTCTCCCCCACTGTGTAATCGGCTCATTCTCCTCGCCGGCTCTTTACCTGGACTCAACTGTCAAGGTCGAACAAGTTTAATACGATATTGAGCGAGATCTGGCGTTAAAAAGAAAGGTCAATGTTCGCTCAGCTTTATTGGCAATATTGAAGCAACAAACACATTGTTTAACTTTCAAACCTTACAGCAATAAGTTAACACTACACTTTACAAAGTCTACACATAAGGAGCAGCTGAGAGAGTGGAGGACCAGGGAAGGAAGAGAGTTCAGTTTTCAGATATACAGTGTCATAAAGGTAAACAAAAACAATTCAATGAAACTCATGGATGGTTTTGTGTCTCAGGGCTCTTTGAATAACTGACATCAATCTCAGACGCCTGTGATAATTAGTTGTCAGGTAAACCCAGTTAAGGGAAAAAAATATTCTTATTAAGCAGACCACCATTTTCAAGCAATGAGCATTCAATTAACAGTTTAGGGAGGCTGGATAGAAGGTTTAACTGCAAGCCTCTGGAGGGTCCCACACCTTGATGTTCGGGAGATTCCAGAGGCACCAGCAGCTTCAAATACCTGTTTTTGTTTGTATACTTTATTGTCCCCATAGGGAAATTTGTCCTCTGCATTGGACCCATCCTTCGAAGCCACTGGGGCAACCCGTAAGGAGCAGTGGGCGACGGCTGTGCCACGCCCGGGGACCCATCTCTAAGATGTGGAGCCAGGCTGATGGTCAGAATCACCTGGCTGGAGGATTCACCTATTGCACATGTTTTTAGTGGTAGGGGAAACTGGAGTACCCGGAGGAAACCTACGCAGACACGGGGAGAACTCCACACAGGAACGTCCGCTTCCCAGGACCTTCTAGCTGGGAAGCGGAAGCGCTAACTGCTGCGCTACCGTGCCGTTGTAGCAGCTGTTCTCTTAATCTGATGTATTTGTCTGGCAGAAACCGTCCTCATTGTGCCTTTATCTTCTGTTCTCTGAATCAGCCACAAATCTCTCAACAGTACGATGATTACACTTAATCTTTTATTTTTCATACCTAGTCGAAGGCATTCAACTATTTCACGCTTTTCCGCAGCAGAGAGATCCTTTTTCTTTCCCATATTGCTTGAAAATGGTGGTCTGCTTAATAATGGTGAATGTCCTTTTTCAGTAGTTTTTCCCTTAACTGGGCTCACCTGACAATTATCACAGGCGTCTGAGATTGATGTCAGTGATTCAAAGAGCCCTGAGACACAATACCATCCATGAGTTTCATTGAAATACAATTTTCATAATAATTGTTAACGTAGTGTAGTAAGCGGCAAATCTTATTCCAATAGATGCTAGAAAATGTAATAAATACAGTTAAGTAAATATAAGTAAGTAAATGCTTTATTTGTTCAGGTGTTGGTTTGGTTCTGAGTGGCTGTGACTCTGCGCCACCAGAGTCGAGTAGGAAACCCGGCTGCCTTACCTTCAGTGCTCCTCTAAAACGGTGCAGCGCCTCCTGTTTCAGAGCGTGGTGTCCCGCACTGTTCAGCTCCTCCAGCTCCTCCTTCCTCGTCCTCCTGCGCAGCTCCCTCCCTTGAGAAAACACCACGACATTTTCCCTCTCTAGCCTTGTACCTCTATACAGTATGTTCAGAAGTACATGCGATGTTTGTGTCATGAATGAATCCGTTATTTCAATCTTCTCTGAAACGTTAATGCTCTGAGGTGTGTTTAAACCGTGGACACTGAACTGAAATGTGAACAAAAATGGATAAACTGTTAATCCCAATTCAATATTTTGTCCATAATCGTGCGAACCTTCATCCCCTTCAACTGTCTGACCACGTTATCATCCCACACACAGTTGTTCTCCATCTGCCCTCGGCCTTCCCTGCGGTACATCTGGTCAAAAAGTCAGTCGCCGATCAGACCTCGCTCTGGTCTTTTTGATCTTTTTATAGATTTGTATCCCATGTTAATCCCACAGCGAGGCTTTGTCATGCTCTCGGGCTCTTTTGTGTCATTGTCTGCGCAGGTTGGCTCTGTTTGGTGAGCGCGCCGCTGTCAACAAAAGCTACGGTCACGCACAGACAAGAGGCTTCATGTTTGCTTGATGCATATAAATATACTTCCCCTGAACCGCCTTGAAGAGCTGCTTTTGAATCTGGGATTAAACGTGAAGTGATGGGGTTTACTGTAATAGGTCGCGGAAAGTCTGACACACTGGCTGATCAAAAAGTCACCACAAAAAAGGAGGTCACAGGTTTTGGCTGGGCCGCCTTTAGCTTTGATAGCACACAATCTCTTTAACATTGTTTCAGTGGGCTTCAGCAAAGTCAAAATGTCCAGTGTTTAGTTTAGTTTAGTTTATTTATTTGTTTGAGCAGTTAACCTGCTCAAAGGGAGTGGGCTGAAGCCAAAGGCTTATAAGCGCCCACCCCAAAATAAAAATAGTAACATTACATTTAATATTTACAAGGTAGCAAATCATAAACAAAGGAACATAGGGCAAAGTAACAATAAATGATGAAGAATAAGACAAAAACAACAGCAAAATAAAGAACAACAAAAGAATGTGCTACTTTTATGTTATAAAGGTGCATTAATACATATTATACTCTGAGATCTTGCTACTTCCCAGTTGTCATTACCATCCTCAATATAACTTAATTTGGGTTTAATTATCATTAATTATCATTATTAAAGGTGCATTAATACATATTATATTCTGAGATCTTGCTACTTCCCAGTTGTCAATACCATCCTTAATATAATTTAATTCGGGTTTATTTATCATTATTATTATATTTGTTTAATTGAGTTATATGTGAAGTATGATGTAAGCCCTGCATAATGAGGTGCATTAAAAAGCCAGGGTGTAGAACGGGCCAGTTGAAGAGGGCAGTAACTCCCCCTCAACAAACCCCCACCCAGCTGCCCTAACAGCTGATTTTGTAGATGATCCTATGCTGAGTGGTGCATTAAAAGACAAGGTTTTGAGCCCGTTGGGAGGATCCCTCTCAACAGATCCATAACTTGCCTACCCTAATTCTCAATTTGTAAATTTGAGCAATAGAATGACAACCGTTCCAAGCAGCAACACTCTTCCTTGATTATAGATAATTGATCCTACTGCGCCTCCTAGTGGCAACACATTTCTTGTTCTCTGTATATTTCAAAGTCTTTTGTTTGTATTTATATTTGAACAGGTTGATATTTGGACTTCGTTTCAACTCCATTTCCAGTTTATTCCACAATTGTACACCATTAACTGTTGGGCTAAAACTTTTCAAAGTTGAGCTATGTTTCTGAGTCCTAAAGTTTAATTCATCACGTAATTCATAACAACCAGTACGTTCTTGGAACCTTCTTTGTATTTGGCCCGGTAACAGTTTGTATCTTGCTTTGTATAACATCTGTACAGTTTGGAACTCAACAATGTCACAAAACTTCATGATCTTTGATTTTAAAAATAATGAGTTTGTGTGGTCCAAAAACCCAACTTTATGAATTACTCGGATAGCTCTTTTTTGCAACAATACTATTGGTTTTAATGTGTTTTTATAAGTACTACCCCAAACCACAGTACAATAATATAAATATGGCAAAATCAGAGAACAGTATAAGATATGTAGAGCTTTGATGTTTAAAATGTGCTTTGCTTTTGCTATTACTGAAATGCTTCTAGAAATTTTCGTAGATATATATTTAATATGAGCTTTCCAAGTAATTCTGTCATCTATAATAACACCAAGGAATTTGATTTCATGCACTCGCTCTATGACAACACCCTCTATCTGAATTGCTTCCTGAGCATTGGAATTACAGTTGCCAAATATCATCATTTTGCTTTTACTCAGATTTAGAGATAATTTATTTTGTTTGAACCACTTATTGACACTTTGAGTTCCAAGTTAACAATCCGACACAGTTGCTGTAAGTCGTCACCTGATGCAAAAATATTTGTATCGTCAGCAAACAAGATAAATTTAAGTGTTGCATCAAAGGAATAGGCCACTGTTTTTACATACTGAGATATGTTCTTACCTGAGCTTAGACAAGTTCATTTGTACCTGTCTGGTCTCCACGTGTGCCTTCCATAACGTAAACACAGCACAGACGGCGTTAGCATTTAGCCTCTCTCTTCTCTATAGCTCCAAACGAGGTGAAGATAGAAGCTACCAAACTCTTCCACGTTTTCCCCACGTGTTACACTACAAAGTATAATTACACAAAATTAAACAATGTGGATTTTCTAAGCGGATAAAAGGTGGAACTATATTGTAAGGCGTAATAATACCAGGAGTAATTCGGCATCCGCACAGTAAAGTGAAGATATCACTGTGCGGATGCCAAATTACTCCTGGTATTATTACGCTTTACAATACAGTTCCCCTTTTTATCCACCTAAAAAATCCACATTGTTTAATTTTGTGTAATTATACTTTGTAGTGTAACACGTGGGGAAAACGTGGAAGAGTTTGGTAGCTTCTATCTTCACCTCGTTTGGAGCTATAGACCCTTTAATTGTTTGTAAACATTCCGGGCTTAGCTGGAGGCGGGAAGCTCGATTCCTATCTATTTCCATTGTAGCTGTTGTCATAGTAACGATAAACAAATGTCTAACTGTTTTTGGAAATATCAGATACATCTTATTTTATCATCTCAAATGTCATTCTTCTTGTTCTGGCACCTTAAGCCACAACAGGACCACATTTTTCAGTTGTAGTTTTACACTTAAAATCGCTAGTTTTAGTTTAATCTTATTTCTCTTGATCACTTCCTGCCTCCAGCTGATGTCACTGATGATGTCAGCAGTTAAAGGGTCTATAGAGGAGAAGAGAGAGGCTAAATGCTAACGCCGTCTGTGCTGTGTTTACGTTACAGAAGGCACACGTGAAGACCAGACAGGTACAAATGAACTCGTCAAAGCTAAGGTAAGAACATATCTCAGTATGTAAAAACGGTGGCCTATTCCTTTAATCAAGCCCCGCCTTAACCGAGCGCATTTTATTCAGGTTGAGCGACAAAAACTTGCCAAAAAAACCAACAATAACACAATAAAAAAGCGACACGGCTAAAGAGTGATGAAAAAGCAAAAACGTGTCAAAAACGAGATGAAAAAGTGAGGAAAACGCGTCAAAAAAACCAACAAAAAAGTAATTAAAAAAGATGAAAAGAGCGTCAAAAAGGTGACAAAAATGCAATGAAAAAGTGACCAAAAAACCCGACAAAAACACGACAGAAACGCTTAAAAAATGCAGCAAAAAAGCAGCGACAACGCGACAACAAACTTACTATCAGTTTTGCAGGTGTTAGCTTTCAAATGAGGCATTACACTGACCCTTTAACTGCTGACATCATCAGTGACATCAGCTGGAAGCAGGAAGTGATCAAGAGAAATAAGATTAAACTAAAACTAGCGATTTGAGACGATAAAATAAGATTTATCTGATATTTCCAACAACAGTTAAACATTTGTTTATCGTTACTATGACAACAGCTACAATGAAATAGACAGGAATCGAGCTTCCCGCCTCCAGCTAAGCCGGGAATGTTTACAAACAATTAAAGGGTCTATAGGTTGTAAGCTCGAGAGGCAGGAAGCTTTAAAATTTGGGTAAAGACGAACTGAAGAAAATGTGTTAGGTTAAAGCAACTTTTTATGTGAAAAAAAAAGTTGATATTTGTGTGTATTTGACCTTGTAGTGACCCAGTGGTCTCTCGGACGCTCCAGGATCTATTCTCTGACAGACCCTCTCCCCAGAAAACCTACAAAACGACAGATCCTGGAGCGTTGTAGAGACCACTGTGATGGGAAGTAAAGGCGCCATGCTGACCACCCATACAGCCACAGGGTCACTACAAGGTCAAATACACACAAATATCTACTTTTTTTTCCACACAAAAAGTTGCATAATGCACCTTTAAGGCGGGGGTTAAAAGGTACATTTTTCACCAAGATCTTGTATGACGATAGGAGAGTGTGACCCCTGCGCAAAGCCTTCTCCAGCACATCCCAAAGATTCTCAATGGATCTGGACTCTGTGGCGACAGATCCATGCTCCCTGAACCCTTTCACAATGTCAGCCAGATGAATGTGGCATTGTCATCTTGAAATATGCCATCAGGGAAGAAGAAATCAATGGATGGAATAACCTGGTCAGCTGATCTCATTCTTTGCGTATAAAGTGTTGCTGAGCCCAAACATGACCAATTTGTCAATTTCTGGATAAGCAGTGTACAAAAGAAAGACCTTGAGTGACAGTTAATTCAATACAAAGATAGTCACAAGCTAAGAAAATGTTATTTTCTTAACTTACTTCTCATTAGTTATTTAATGAGAAGTAGGGTCAGAACAAGAGCGAGAGAGAGAGAGAGAGACCACATAAATTATAGAAATGTCATGAAATTAGCATGCACGTTACATAGGCATTCATTTGTCTGTCAGGGTTTATGCAAGTGGCAGCCAGTCAAATGTGATGCTTTTTAATGCCATTTCAATGCCCCAAAACGTTATTTTAATGCCACAAATACACACAATCTAAGCATTCGTTGTTTATGAAGATTTGTATCCATTCCCCAAATAGAGGAGTGAGATGGAAGTGAGATTTTTAAGTAAATTGGACACAACAGCAAGAATTGGTGAAGCTAACAGAAAATTTACTGAATATGTTGCATAGGACCATATTTTTGTCTGTCTTTTGATGAACCTATAGGAGTTAGAAAATTGAGTAGTGTCGTTATTTTCAATTTAATGCCTGTTTTAATCATATAAAACTTGATTTTATAAGATTAAGATTAAGACTTGATCTTCCCCTCCTGGAACCGCCACCTTAACGTGGTGGAGGGGTTTGAGCGCCCGAATGATCCTGGGAGCTCTGTTGTCGGGGGCGTCGTGCCCCTAGTAGGGTCTCCCAGGACAAACAGGTCCTAGGTGACGGGTCAGACAAAGAGCGGTTCAGAAGCCCCTTATGAGAGACCAACAGGCCCGGTTAGAACCATGAGGCCGTCCTTCTGTGGACCCACCACCTGCAGGAGGAGCCATAGGGGCTGGTGCAATATGATGTGGGCAACTCCAACAGCTGCCCCCACGACCTGGCAACGGACAAGTGGAAGAAAATGGATGGATGGACTTGATCTTCTCCTCTGCTCTGTTTTGTTGTGATTGTAAGATGTCACTTTTGAATGGAATAAAATAAATGAAATATAATGAAAAAATCCAGTTTAATGTGATTCAACCTCTTATCCTCCACCTTAACTATGCGCATTTTCTCCAGCTCGGCTTTACCCAAATCTAAAAGCTTCTCGGCTGGAGCTGACAGCCTGTAGGCCAGAGTAACGCCTCATTTGACCTGCAAAACTGATCGTAACATTTTTGCCGCGTGGTTGCCGCGTTTTTGACGCTTCCCCCCCGTGTTTTCTTAGATATGTTGTCGTCTTTTTGTTCGCGTTTTTGTCATGAAATCAATGGACGCAGTGTTAATTTCGTCAACTAAAATATTTAGTCTTAATTTTAGTCAAAGTGATATTTTTGACGACTAAAATTGGACTAAAACTAAATTAAAAGTTTTTCATGAGACTAAAACTAAGGGCAACACATCACATGAAAATATTATATAACTCTTCACTACAATGATGACGTAACCTTCTGTTGGTCTGTATATGCAGTAAATTAAAATAACTGCCTTGAATAAAATTGCTCTCTCAAAATGGCTGTACTGAACGTCTTGAAATAGGCCTCTGTCTCTTTAAGAAGCTTTCCGACACGCCCCCTTCAGCACACTGCTGTGGCATCTAAACAACACTACTGTGCGGGGAGGGGGCTCTGCTGAGCTGAGGAGCAGTGGTTGGTGGCTTGGCTGGTGACGAAAGGTCCAGAGGCGTCTCCAGGAGGTGGGGGCGTTCCTAGGAGGACTGAGGCATAGCTACACCTAAAATGGCTGCCGTCTAAGTTTTTACTGATTACTCAAAAATATGTGACTGAGCCAAGGCAACACTCCAGGCGTGTGTTTAATGAGGGAATGACATAATAACATGATATAAAGCTTGAAAAAGTCGATTTGACATAATACCCCCCTTTAAATTTAGTCGACTAAATTTACTTGCAATTTTAGTCGACTAAAACTAGACTAAAATTGAATTACATTTTCTTCAAAAGACCAAGACTAAAACTAAATTAAAATATGTTCTTTTTTTGTCACTTTTTAGTCGTGTTTTTGTCGCTTTTTTCAAGAAGCTTTTAGATTCGGGTAAAGCCAGACTGGAGGCCACGTGTGGGTGAAGACGTTCATGACCCATTCTCGTCCCACGTGATGTTCAGCTGAAACAGTCGCCTTTCACACATCGCGTTGCCCCGGTCTGCGAAAAGGAGAGAGTTTTGCAACGCGCCAGAATCCTGACGCCAGTACATTCCTAAAGGGTAGAGCGATTACAGATTTTGCAGCTTTGAAGATGTGGATTATCTCGATAAGCTCGGAATGAATGAAAAATTAAAATGCGCTTCAAAGGTAACCGATCTAACGAGGAGCCAGAGCCGCTGCATAATGAATGACCATTTAAATATGAACAGGATCAGCCGAGCGTGTTTTAATGAGGTTAAATATTAAGCGCGGTTTAGCGGGATTAAAAAGAGGGGGAAATAAAAAGGGGAACCGCTTCAAATTGGGGTTTTGCATCAGCGTGGAGCGATCGGTTTTTTTTTTAGGAGAAACGCAACACGGAGGCAAAAGCTGCATCCTGCGCCGCTACAAATAAAGACTTTACGCAGACAGGTAATAAGAACTCCAACCCAGACGTGTAATTTGAAACCTGAAGACTTTTCTGCTGCCAGGGGATTTTCTGCCTGCTGCTGATGCTAATGTCGGAGCTCATTTTGCTGCACATTATCCTAATTGGTGCAACATTTAACCCAGTTTGAAGCATGAAAGGGAGGAAGGTGTGTGGTCGGTCGTTTGGGTCTGAGTAGGAAAATAACAAACTGTTCTTGTTTCGGTCTCATACATAGCACTTTCCACCTCCCATGGGAACTGCTTATGAACATTGTCTTGGGAATCTCAGCATTGATATTTTACATTTCCATCCGTCCATCTCCTCTTTATCGCATTGGGTTGAGAGGGAGAAGTCTGAGCAAAGATGATCATTCATTTCTGGTCTTCTCAAAAAGAGTATCTCAGGTTTACAGCTTTTACAAATTCAGCAGCTCGTGTCCTGACGGAGACCAGGAGGTGGGACCACATTACACCCGTGTGTTGCAGGATCGATTTTAAAGTTCTTCTAACAGTTTTTAAATGTCTTAATGGTCTTGGTCCTTCTTATCTTTCAGAACTGCTTTTACCTTATGAACCTTCACGGCCCCTTCTCTCCTCTGGCAGGGGTCTCCTAGTTATTCCGAAAGTCAACAGAAAGACTCACGGCGAGGCGTCTTTCCAGTATTATGGCCCTCGCCTCTGGAACGACCTGCCGGAGGAGCTCAGGACCGCAGAGAACGTTCATGTATTTAAGAGCAGGCTCAAGGCCCACCTTTTTAGCTTAGCTTTTAGCTTATATCTGTTTATTTATTGTAGTCCCATTTATTTATTTATATATTTTTAGAATCTCTAGTGTTTCCTCTGAAGGAGCCCTCTGCCCCGGGAGCGGTGACTGGCTGTGGCTGCGTGGGTGCTGTCCTGTGGGTGCCCAGGTGGAGGTGTGGTGTCTCTGCCGTCCTTCCTATGGGGACCCTTGTGTCGGTGACTGGATTGGCCGCGGCCGGTCTGCTGCTCCGGGGAGGACGGCCCCTCTCATGGGGTTTCCTCACCTTGGTCATCTGTACCCAGCCTTATGTACTTGATTCTGTGTGTGAGTGTAGTGTAGTGAGTGTAGAGTAAAGGGTAGGGGGTGCAGGTGTACGTGTGTATTGTGATAACTGTATATATTGGGAGGGTGGGAGGGTCTGTCGGGCGAGAATGTTTTAATGTTTTTTTAAATGTCAAAGCACTTTGTGATGCACTTGTGTATGAAAAGCGCTCTATAAATAAAGATTGATTGATTGATTGATTCCTTCCAGCTCAGAGATGTTGTCCCTCCAGTGTGTCCCAGGTCTTTCCCGGGAGCCTCCTCCCAATGGGACCTGCCCGGAACACCTCCGTCATAAAAGAGGGACCAGGAGGCGCCCGAAACAGACACCGAGACACCTCAGCTGGCTCCTCTTGATGCTGAGGAGCTGCGATTCTACTCTGAGGTCCTCCGGGTTACTGAACTCCTCATCTTAATCTCCAAGGTTGCACCCAGCCACCCTGAAAAGGAACGTTATTTCCTGTATCCGCCATCTTACCTTTTCGGTCATTATCCAGATCTCATGACCGTAGGTGAGGGTAGGAACGAGGATCAACCGGTAAATCGAGAGCTTCGCCCCCAGACTCAGCTCCCTCTTCACCACGACAGTCCGATTCCATTGTAGCAGTCAGTGGTGTTCCACTTCACCCATGCCTCGCAAGATGCACCTGACGATCCTCCGCTCCCTTAGAGAGCTGCATATTACCCATAACTTTGACTTTTCATTCATTTTTTTTAAAGGGGGGGTATTATGTAAAATCGACTTTTTCAAGCTTCATATCATGTTATTATGTCATTCCCTCATTAAACAGTAAAGGCACTGCTGGGTCACTACAAGGTCAAATACACACACATGTCAACCTTTTTTTGCCACATAAAATGCCTGGAGTGTTGCCTTGACTCATTCACATATTTTTGAGTAATCAGTAAAAACTTAGACGGCAGCCATTTTAGGTGTAGCTATGCCTCAGTCCTCCTAGGAACGCCCCCACCTCCTGGAGACGCCTCTGGACCTTTCGTCACCAGCCAAGCCACCAACCACTGCTCCTCAGCTCAGCAGAGCCCCCTCCCCGCACAGTAGTGTTGTTTAGATGCCACAGCAGTGTGCTGAAGGGGGCGTGTCGGAAAGCTTCTTAAAGAGACAGAGGCCTATTTCAAGACGTTCAGTACAGCCATTTTGAGAGAGCAATTTTATTCAAGGCAGTTATTTTAATTTACTGCATATACAGACCAACAGAAGGTTACGTCATCATTGTAGTATGCTATAGACTGGTGCTATGTGATTGAAAAAAGCATAATACCCCCTCTTTAAACACAAACTTTATTTCAGCATTGAAATCACACAGAAATTTGATGTATTTCCATAAACAATAATAAAGATGCATAAGTAAGGATTAAACAACTCGGAGCCGTGCATTAGACGGTTATAATGCACGACGCGGAGTCAAGAACACCACGACGCGTAGCGGAGTGGTGTTACTCCGCGAAGTGCATTATAACCGTCTAATGCACGGCTCCGAGTTGTTTAATCCGCTTATACCATGGTCCCACAAACGTAACATTTTATAACAAATGTTGTTTTCATTTACTAAACTCGCTAAATATGCCAAACCACAGGGACTATTTTATGTGGGCTTTTAAGCGGCCACTGTCTGAACGGCGAGCATTCTCTCGCTGCTGCGAGGATCTCCGTCAGGCTCAACGAAACAACATAAGCACACGCTGCATCGCCAGACTCACAACACAACAGGACTAACCTTGCTCTTTTCCGTGGAAGTAAACACCGATATGCGGCACTCCTGGGCAGGAGTTATTTCACTTTTACGCTGTTTAACCTAAAGCTAGTTAGCTAGCTAGCAACATGTAGCTCAACGACCTCAACTGAAACAGATGCAGTGGAGTCATTGAAGTGAGTGAAGTCCGCTTACACCTTGGCCCCACGAACTGAAACTTTTATATGTGACTTTACTAATCCAGCCAAATATGCTTAAGTGCAGGGATCATTTTATATACGTCTGAAAATAATGAATAGTGCCTTAACCGTTTTCAGTAGAAATGGAAAGCTCATATTTTATTAACAGAAGCCTAATCTAGCTGCTTGCTCTCCTCTATTCCCCATTCATCAAAAGTTTTGTTTTGGCCTAAAACGTTGAAATTTACCACAAAATCCATCTCATTCGTTCATGTCAGTCAAGTGTTTGTCTGATTCAGCTGTGTTATGCGTTGCTATGGCGATGCCCGCAGCGGAGTGATATCCCAGTGATTTAACTACCGGACTACGTGTGCGGTTATACGAAAATAATGCACGCTTGTCAGCACCCACCAGCCAATCAGAATCGAGTATTCACCCAGACCATGGTATAATGAAAGATATTCCTGGTTTGTTCTACATTAGAAGTGTTGCAAGTGCAAAACCAAACCAAAAACAGTTTATAATCGGTTTACTGGCCCCCTTTTTCTATTCATAAAACAGTTCTTTTCGTGTACCTAGATATGTTAAGGGTAATGTAAAGGACATTACAGTTAAACATGCTGTCAAATCGATGGCGCCGTGATGAACAGACATCGAACTCAGAACGGGTGCGATGATGCGTGTGCCTAAAACAATAGCATCTGAATGAGTTTGGATCACAATTTTAACGTTACTAGCTTCCATTTTGGGTTTGAAAATGTGAAAAATCAGTTCCAGTCTCTTTAACACTGCATCTACGCTGGTGACCATTCCTGTCCCATGTTTACGAGTTTGCCCGCTCCTCTTGATCCGCCGTCGCTGGCCTTATGTGCGAGGGAGATCTTTTCCGTGAGAATTACGGCCTATTTGTCCGTCTGGGATCTTCCACTTTCCAATCCAGTCTGCAGCTTTAGCCTGTGATCCTTGTTCGTCTGTCGGTGCCATGCGTGCCTCGGCTGCAGTCGTCATGGCTGCCGCCCCCCAACTCCCCACTGTTCGCCCATCTGTCCCGGAGCCATATCAGAGAAGAGTGCGCAGCCCGGAGGAGAGAGTTGAACTATGTTTTTATTTTCAATCCAATCAGTTATTGATGGGATTCGTTGCTCTGAAGTGGAAGACGAATCTTCAGGATCTGGCTCTTTGTAAGATTGAGTCTCCTGATAATAGTATTTCAGAACTCATCACTGAGAGCATAGTCATGTAACCAGCAGGACGCGTTTGTATAAATGTGTCTAAATCTAACCGTGTAAAACAATTAAAGTACAGTATTGGTTACGACTGCTGTCAATACATTTCCACTTGTGTCACATGATCTTTCTTGAAGTTTGTTCAGTTTGTGTAAAATGGCAGTAAACACAAAGATAATGCCTCTTTTCAGAAATTAGATCAGTTTGAACCGTTGTTGTAAAAATGACATACAGTATGTACATTTGGTCTCTTATTATCTATTATTGTGTCAAAAAGTTTCAACCTTAAAGAGGGGGTATTATGCTTTTTCAATCACATAGCACCAGTCTATAGCATACTACAATGATGACGTAACCTTCTGTTGGTCTGTATATGCAGTAAATTAAAATAACTGCCTTGAATAAAATTGCTCTCTCAAAATGGCTGTACTGAACGTCTTGAAATAGGCCTCTGTCTCTTTAAGAAGCTTTCGGACACGCCCCCTTCAGCACACTGCTGTGGCATCTAAACAACACTACTGTGCGGGGAGGGGGCTCTGCTGAGCTGAGGAGCAGTGGTTGGTGGCTTGGCTGGTGACGAAAGGTCCAGAGGCGTCTCCAGGAGGTGGGGGCGTTCCTAGGAGGACTGAGGCATAGCTACACCTAAAATGGCTGCCGTCTAAGTTTTTACTGATTACTCAAAATATGTGAATGAGCCAAGGCAACACTCCAGGCATGTGTTTAATGAGGGAATGACATAATAACATGATATAAAGCTTGAAAAAGTCGATTTTACATAATACCCCCCCTTTAAAGAAGTCTCCTGATAATAGTATTTCAGAACTCATCACTGAGAGCAAAGTCATGTAACCAGCAGGACTCGTTTGTATAAATGTGCCTAAATCTAACCGTGTAAAACAATTAAAGTATTGGTTACGACTGCTGTCATACATTTCCACTTGTGTCACATGATCTTTCGTGGAGTTTGTTCAGTTTGTGTAAAACGGCAGTAAACACAAAGATAATGCCTCTTTTCAGAAATTAGATCAGTTTGAACCGTTGTTGTAAAAGTGACATACAAAACTGTACATTTGGTCTCTTATTATCTGTTATTGTGTCAAAAAGTTTCAACCTTAAGTCATAAATATCCTAATTTAATTCCACTCTAGCCTTGTTTTGGTCGTGTTTTTTTCTACTTTTTACCTCATGTTGTCGCAAGATGAACCAATCGCTCACTATTTTTGTTTAAATATCACGTAGTAAAGATTTGTAGTAACGAATTTGCACCTCTTTTAAAAATGGAAGCACAGTTGTTGACAGATTGAGTTGAAATCACTAACAAACGACAA
This sequence comes from Neogobius melanostomus, assembly GCA_007210695.1. NCBI lineage: Eukaryota > Metazoa > Chordata > Actinopteri > Gobiiformes > Gobiidae > Neogobius > Neogobius melanostomus. The sequence goes on from VHKM01000107.1 coordinate 1,990,838, forward strand.
AGGTCAGAGAGGACTGTTTGGATGCGCGTGAGCCGGATTGGGTCGATTGCCGTTTCCTGGGCGCGGCGGGGTTGTTGTGAGTTGAGTAAGTAGGTAGCGAGCCCGGTGCCAGAGTGCGTGCCAGATTAGCGTACCCCCTACCAGCGGCTCAACTGCCTCATCGGGAAACGACACACACAGAAGCAAACGGGCCCAGACAAACACGCCACGGCTCTGTTGTTTTCACCGAGTAGTAGTAAGTTTAACGTTACAGTGTGGACTCAAGGCTAAAGTTCTTATGTCAAGGGATTTCAGTTCAAAATAATGTATGTATAAATGTATGAAATGTAATATATGAAAAAAAGTTATAAAGCAAGTATCCATATTTTCTTACACGTTGGCTTACACGTATACTCATTATGTTGGGGTTATACTGACAATAAATGAATAAAGTTTCTAAAACAGCACTGAGGTGGTCATATAACAGGGATCCTCAAACTACGGTTAAACTGATTTAACCCGGCCCCTGACAAATCCCTGAGTATGTCAAAAAGAAAGTAAGTCTCTAGCCCATTACTGTGCGGAGTTATGATTTTTTTTTTTACTAAATAACCAGTATACTCATTCCAGCCACTAGGGGGCAACTTAAATACATACAAATAATTCCACACGTGTCCAGCAGAGGGCACTGACATAAGAGATCAGGATATAAACAACACATTATAGCCACGTGGTATATGAAGCTTACCACCATAAAGTGTGGAGTGAATGAATAATGACTACAGTGTACTTTAAGAAACTTGTGACACAGGCTTGTAAAGCACAATACAAGTGTAAGCAGTTTTTACTTTGGTCACATTACACAATGGCAAGGCCAGGCAAGTTTATTTGTAGAGCACAATTCATACACAAGGCAATTCAAAGTGCTTCACAGTTGCATAAAATTACAAGAAAACAGATCAAATCAATCAATAAAACATCAACATAAAGTTAATCAATGACAGTAAAAGGCAAGAGTGCAGATAAAATACTTTCAGTTTTCATATGCACGGGTAAAAAGAGCTGTTTTCAGCCTGGATTTGAACATTGTCAGAGTTGAGGCCTGTCTCACATCCTCATGAAGACTGTTCCAGATTTTAGCTGCATGAAACTGAAACGCAGCCTCACCGTGTTTATTATTGACTCTGGGAACCACCAGGAGACCCCTCCCTGAAGTTCTCAGGGCCCGAAATGGTTCATACGGCTCTAACATGTCAGAGATGGACTTTGGTGCTAAACCATGAAAAGACTTGTACACAAGCAGAGCTGTTTTAAATTCTATTCTCTGAGTGACAGGAAGCCAGTGCAGAGACCGGAGCACTGGACTAATGTGGTCGTATTTCCTGGTTCTTGTCAGGACTCGAGCAGCAGCGTTCTGGATGTACTGCAGCTCTAACAGCTCGTTTAGAAAGGCCAGTGAGCAGGCCGTTACAGTAGTCTAACCTGCTAGAGACAAATGCATGGATGAGTCTCTCTAAGTCTGGTTTTGACACTATTCCTCTGATCTTAGCAATGTTTTTCAGATGGTAAAAAGCTGATGATGTTATTGCTTTGATGTGGCTGTTTAAGTTCAGGTCTGAGTCCATGATTACTCCTAGATTTCTAACCTGATTTTTTGGTTTTAGAGCGAGAGACTCAAGGTGACTGATAACACTTTGTCTTTGTGTCTCTGGGCCACAAACAATGATCTCAGTTTTGTCTGAATTTAGTTGGAGAAAGTTGTTTTGCATCCACAAACGGATCTGTTGGATGCAATGAGAGAGTGTATCTACAGGCCCATGTTCACCCGCTCATCACATTCTAGAACCTGCAACCCAGCAATAGTTACACAGCACTTACTCCCACTTTACCCAAATCTAAAAGCTTCTGGCCTGGAGCTCACAGCGTCTAGACCAGAGTAACGCCTCATTTGAAAGCTAAGACCTACAAACCTGATTGTGACTTTTTTGTTGCGTTGTCGCCGCTTTTTTGTCACATGTTTTAAGCACATTTCGTGTTTTGGTCACTTTTTCCATCGCATTTTTGTCGCTGTTTCGTGGCTTTGTTGTTGGGGGTTTTGTCGCTTTTCATCACCCTTTAGTCATGTCTTTGTCGCTTTTATTGTTGGGTTATTGTTGCTTTTCCGGCATGTCTTTGTCGCTCTTATTTTCTGCGTTTTTGCCACATTTTGGAAGTGTTTTTTTTTAATGTGTTTTCGTCACTTTTTCATCTCACTTATCTATTCATTTTTGGTAACGCTTAGAATACAGCCCGCGAGTTCCAGGTGTAAGTACGGGTAACAAGAAAGTAATTACACATGTAAGTACAGGTACTCTTACAACGTGTAACAAGGGGGAACAATGTGTAACAAGGGGAACAATGTGTAACAAGGGGGAACAATGTGTAACAAGGCGGAACAACGTGAAACAAGGGGGAACAATGTGTAACAAGGGGGAACAATGTGTAACAAGGCGGAACAATGTGAAACAAGGCGGAACAATGTGAAACAAGGTAGTACAAAGTGTTACAAGGCGGAACAATGTGTAACAAGGGGGAACAATGTGTAACAAGGCGGAACAATATGAAACAAGGTAGTACAAAATGTTACAAGGCGAACAATGTGTAACAAGGTAGTACAACGTGTAACTACGTGTAACTACGTGTCAAGGTGTAGTAAAGGTAATGGCAAGGCAAGGCAAGGCAAGTTTATTTGTAGAGCACAATTCATACACGAGGCAATTCAAAGTGCTTCACAGTTGCAGAAAAAATTACAAGAAAACAGTTAAAATCAATCAATAAAACAACAACACAAAGTTAATCAATTACAGTAAAAGTCAAGAGTGCAGATAAAATACTTTCAGTTTTCATATGCACGGGTAAAAAGAGCTGTTTTCAGCCTGGATTTGAACATTGTCAGAGTTGAGGCCTGTCTCACATCCTCATGAAGACTGTTCCAGATTTTAGCTGCATGAAACTGAAACGCAGCCTCACCGTGTTTATTATTGACTCTGGGAACCACCAGGAGACCCCTCCCTGAAGTTCTCAGGGCCCGAGATGGTTCATACGGCTCTAACATGTCAGAGATGTACTTTGGTGCTAAACCATGAAAAGACTTGTACACAAGCAGAGCTGTTTTAAATTCTATTCTCTGAGTGACAGGAAGCCAGTGCAGAGACCGGAGCACTGGACTAATGTGGTCGTATTTCCTGGTTTTTGTCAGGACTCGAGCAGCAGCGTTCTGGATGTACTGCAGCTGTCTAACAGCTCGTTTAGACAGGCCAGTGAGCAGGCCGTTACAGTAGTCTAACCTGCTAGAGACAAATGCATGGATGAGTCTCTCTAAGTCTGGTTTTGACACTATTCCTCTGATCTTAGCAATGTTCTTCAGATGGTAAAAAGCTGATGATGTTATTGCTTTGATGTGGCTGTTTAAGTTCAGGTCTGAGTCCATGATTACTCCTAGATTTCTAACCTGATTTTTTGGTTTTAGAGCAAGAGACTCAAGGTGACTGATAACACTTTGTCTTTGTGTCTGTGGGCCAAAGACAATGATTTCAGTTTTGTCTGAATTTAGTTGGAGAAAGTTGTTTTGCATCCACAAACTGATCTGTTCGATGCAGTGACAGAGAGTATCTACAGGCCCATGTTCACCTGCCGTCAGTGACACGTAGATCTGAGTGTCATCTGCGTAGTTGTGGTACGACACATTGTTGCTGTTTATTAGCTGACCCAATGGAAGCATGTACAGGTTGAATAAGAGGGGTCCCAAGATTGACCCCTGGGGGACTCCACAGGTCATGGAAATTTTGTCTGAGACACAGTTGCCAATTTCGACAAAGTACGTCCTATCCTCGAGATAGGACTTGAACCAGTTTAGAGCAGTACCAGAGATTCCCACCCAGTTTTCTAACCTGTGAAGTAAGATCCCGTGGTCCACTGTGTCAAAGGCAGCGCTCAGGTCCAGCAGAACTAAAACTGAGACCTTACCTGCATTGGTGTTCATACGGATATCATTTGTCACCTTGATCAGAGCTGTCTCAGTGCTGTGGTGGGGCCTAAATCCTGACTGGAAAGTATCAAACACATTGTTAGAGAGGAGAAAGTAAGTGAGCTGTTGATATATTACTTTCTCTAGGACTTTTCCTAAAAACGGTAGGTTTGATATGGGCCGGTAGTTGTTCAGTACCTTGGGATCAAGGCTGCTCTTCTTTAGAAGAGGCTTAATGACCGCGGTTTTCAAGGCCTTTGGAAATGCTCCAGTCTTAAATGAGATGTTAACAAACTGAACAAGTTGTGGTAACAAGCTGGTCAGCACAGACTTCAGAAATCTAGTGGGTAATTCATCAAGGCAGCATGTACATGAACTCAAACCGGAGATGACCTCTTCGATTGTTTTGTCAGTAACAGGTGTGAAATGTGTCAGCTCAAGGTGTCTAGTTGGTGGCAGGGTTGGTATTTGTGTTGTGGAAATTATGGCATTTTTTATGCCTTGGACTTTATCATAAAAAAATATTGCAAACTCATTGCACTTAGATGTAGAGATTAGTTCTAAGGGCAGTGAAACTGGAGGGTTAGTTAATCTGTTTACTGTGGAAAACAGAACACGAGAATTGTTTCTACAGTTTGCGATGATTTTAGAGAAGTATTTCTCCCTTTCTCCACGCAAAATCTGGTTGAACTCACAAAGCACTTCTTTGTATATCTCACAATGAACCTGGAGCTTTGACTTGCGCCATTTCCTTTCGGCTTTTCGGCACTCCCTTTTCTGTGCCCTGACCGAATCTTCACTTCTCCAAGGTGCCTTTTGTCTATTGTTAACCATTTTTACCTTGACAGGAGCAATAGTATCCAAAACATTTAAGACGCTTGATGTATAAGAGTCCAACAGATTATCAACATTTGAACATGGAGGATTTACAAATCTGATCATTTCCATAAACTGTGTCCTTGTTGTATCATTTATGTGTCTTCTCTGAATAACTCCAGGCCCAACCACTGGTTTGGGTGTAACAGACAAGTCAAAAAAGACACAAAAATGATCAGATAAAGCAACATCAACAACATTCACATTTGATATATTAACACCTTTTGTAATAACTAGATCTAGAGTGTGACCTTTGTTGTGGGTCGCCTCACTCACGTGCTGAGTTAAACCAAACATTTCAAGAACAGCATTAAGTTCTTTTGCATGCCTGTCATTGGTCACATCCACATGCACATTAAAATCACCTGAAATGACCAAACAATCAAAATCAGTGCATATAAATGAAAGTAATTCAGTGAAGTCTTCGATAAAACAATTCTGTGGTGGTTTGTAAATAGTCATATAAAGAATGGAAGATTGTTTTATCTCCATTTTGAAAGACACATACTCAAATGATAGAAAAACCCCAAATGACAATTTGTGGATGACTATATTGTCCCTGAATATTGCACAGACACCCCCGCCCCTCTGATTTTGGCGTGTTTCAGACACAAAATTGAAATTTGATGGACTACACTCAATCAAAACTGCGTTACCAGTGTTTTTGTCAAGCCATGTTTCAGTTAAAAACATAAAATCTAGATTATAAGAAGAAATAAAACTATTTATTAAAAAGGACTTGTTTTTTAACGATCTGGCATTGAGTACAGCATGTTTAAGATTTATCTGTGTTTGAGTGGATGGAATCTTTTTGCAAGGGATATGGATTAGAGTTCTTTGATTGGACGGTCTGACTGTTGCCCTCTTATCTAATCTATGTTGTTTGACTATACTAATTGTTTCAGAAGAACACATTCCCTCTATGGACCTCTGGTTGGTTTTGAGTTTGCTATGCATGGTAGCAACGCAGAGGCCCTTAATGTCCTAGACAGCAGCAGTGAAGCTGCTGGAAATCGGAGGTGGGGAGGGGCATGATGCTTCTTCGGGGATGAAAGCCTTGGTCTTGACATGACTGGAGTGCGGGGAGTCATTTGAATCCCTTGTTTTATCAAGGCTTCAAAATGGCTGGGAAATCCCATAGGTGACTTTGGTGATGGGAATGATTCAGAAAAATCTCTGGAGGGTGTAGATGTACCAGTCGGGCTCAAGGCCTGCGGTGGAGTTGAAGAAAGTGCTCCTTCGGCTGAATCATTTACTATAGATGCAGGTGGTGCTGAAGCGGAGCTTTTCCCCGGAGATGCAGATGCAGGTGGCGCCGCTGCTATGGTTGAGATGTTTTCCGGCGCAGCTGATTCCTTAACTGTGGCTGGATCCTTAACTGTGGCTGAGTCCTCTACTGTAGGTGCTGCTGGTGCTGCTGTGGCTGGATCCTTAGCTGTGGCTGAGTCCTTTACTGTAGGTGCAGATGATGCAGCTGTGACTGAATCTTTTATTGGGGATGCAGGCGAAACCTTTGCTGGTGAGCCAGGAGCTCTTCTCATGCTCCTCTCTGCTCTCTCTTGTTGCTCAGGCCTCCACGGATTCTGCAGAGCGTGGAGGAGATTTTCCGTCAGTCGTCTCACTCCACCTCTGCTCAAATGTGGGCCATTTCCTTTAAACAGATCGTCGCGTTTCCAGAAAAGATTAAAGTTCTCTATGAAAGTAAGTCCTCTTGACTTACAGACTTTTGACAGCCATGTATTCAACTGAAACAGCCGGGAGAATTTGTTTATTCTCCCGTCGATGTTTGGGATAGGTCCACTGATGAAAATTTGTATCGCGTCTTTGTCCAGGCAATCCAGTCTCTCAAAAAGTTTATTAAACTTTTCTTTCAGGACTTCAGACTCTCCGTTTCTTGTGTCCACAGCACCAACATGTAAAACAAGTTTATTTATTCCAGGGTTGTTTGTAATTTCCTTGTTTAGAACATCTATGATGTCAGAAACTGTAGCAGACGGATAAGTGACTGTAGTCATTATCTCATTGTTTATATTAGATATGGCTCCGTCCCCAAGCAACAGGGTATCTCTGGCCTTGACACTTGGAACAGTATTTCTCTCCATCTTTGTTTTGACTTCGTGTTCCTTGTTTTCTCTGACATTTTTTGCTTGTTATACACATTCTCTGAGAGAAGTGAAAATCTGTTTGTTAACTTTATTTCAGGTGCATTTTTACGAGCATGTTGTCTTTGCTTTGGCCTAGCACCAAGTTGTCTGTTTAGTTTCGGAAATGTTATGGTATCGTTTAGCTTCAGGTTGCAAGTATCAGTTTTTTCCGTCTTCTTACCGGGTTCCACAGGGAGCGTGTCATTAAGTCCTCTTTCCGTCTCTAGAGCATAAATCTTGTCCCGTAGTAGGGAAATTTCTTGTTGATACATCCGACAGCTTTCACAAGGCGATGTTTGCCTTCCTCCCTCAGCCATGTTGACAAGATTGTCGTCGCTGGTTCGTCAAATGAGTTGTAAAAATGGCATTAAAATGAGTAAAAAGCCTTGGTTCACTTAAAAGAAGAGAATAAAATCATATCCAAGACATGTGCCCAAAAATAGAATGATTTAAAAAGCAAATAAAGAGGCAAGCGGCAGCAGCAAGCAGCAAGCAGAGATACGTCTGCACTCTTGATAAGCAGGAAGCAGTAATCTTTTTCATTTTTTATTTATTTATTTCTTTCAAAAGGACATCCTACAATCACAACAAAACCGCCAAGCCAATACAGTATGAATGAAACGGAGCAATTAATGGTGCTGAACTATCACATACTTTCACAACAGTAATACTGTTGTGAAAGTGAAGACATGACTCCAGGCAAAAATACAGCAAAACAAGGAAAATGACCATGTTATCAATGTGCATGAATACTGTAACTAATGTGTAGACAGGACGGGCTGTAAAATGAAGTGAGACACCGTTGAAAAATGCCTGGAGTCATGTCTTCACTTTCACAACAGTAATACTGTTGTCTTGCAACATTAAAATTAATGCACTATTAATAATACCACATTCCCTTTTGCCACAACTATGTGATAGCTCAGCACCATTAATTGCTCTTAGAATACCTTTACTACACCTTGACACGTAGTTACACGTTGTACTGCCTTGTTACACATTGTTCCCCTTGTTACACTTTCTACTTCCTTGTTACACATTGTTCCGCCTTGTTACACTTTCTACTGCCTTGTTACACATTGTTCCGCCTTGTTACACTTTCTACTTCCTTGTTACACATTGTTCCGCCTTGTTACACTTTCTACTGCCTTGTTACACATTGTTCCGCCTTGTTATACTTTTTACTTCCTTGTTACACATTGTTCCGCCTTGTTACACTTTCTACTTCCTTGTTACACATTGTTCCCCTTGTTACACTTTCTACTTCCTTGTTACACATTGTTCCGCCTTGTTACACTTTCTACTTCCTTGTTACACATTGTTCCCCTTGTTATACTTTCTACTTCCTTGTTACACATTGTTCCCCCTTGTTACACTTTCTACTTCCTTGTTACACATTGTTCCGCCTTGTTATACTTTTTACTTCCTTGTTACACATTGTTCCGCCTTGTTACACTTTCTGCTTCCTTGTTACACATTGTTCCCCCTTGTTACACGTTGTAAGAGTACCTGTATGTGTAATTACTTTCTTGTTACCCGTACTTACACCTGGAACTCTCGGGCTGTATTCTAAAGCGTTACCTAATTTGTCATTACTCTTTAGTCGCTCTTTTCCCACTTTTTGCTTTTAGATTTGGGTAAAGCCAAACTGGAGAAATGTGCCGGGTTCATGTTAGTCCATACTGACAGATAAACACCTGCCCACCTACAGTATCTCTCACATTATTTGCACACACTCAATAATCCGACCATGGTTAGCAATACCTCACACATACAGTGAGTTCTAAGGCTTCACTTTTAAAAGATATGTTAAAATAGCCGTTTGTTCCTGTGTTTTTACGAGCCGATCTGAGCTTCGGCTAAAAAAAGGGGGGGAGATGTGAAGAAGCATTTCAAGTCCTTTGGCTTTTGAAACAGACTTATTAACTGATGTGCGGGCTGTGTGTCTGTTGACATTTCTGTCATCATTAGAAGTGACATAAAAGGCTCCCCATATCAAAGTGTCATCTGTTCTCCCCACTGTGCGCAAACGCATGTGAGCTAGTTTAAAGGCCTTTTTGATCAGCGCCGACTCAAGGACGTCCAAAGTTAAAAGCGGGATATTTCCAACCACGGCCTCAACAAAAAACCCAAAACGGTGCACTTTACACATAATGAAATCATCGTAAAGCATTTCTAAAATATCTAAAATATTTTACATTTTATTCAGTACTTTGTTCGTGTGTACTGCGCCTGGAATCCCCACAAATCTTCGCATAATCCCGAGCTCTATCTGTTGTGAGTAAAAGGTAAAACCTGTTTTCTGGTAACCAAGTCAGAGACACCACAGAGATCATCACAGCGGCGCTCACTTCTCAAACCAGTTCAAAGAGAAACTCAACAATAGGATTATATTACATGCAACCAAGTCAACCCTTTACTCCTGCAGAGGGATCAGCCATACGTATGTTTTCCCTGTGATATAATGCATTTTAGACGAAGAAGAAAGAATTTGAACGCAAGAACTGGAAATCTAAATACAGTAGTTATTGTTTTTTTCAATTTGCAGTCGTCGTTTTCTGTTGTTAGGAGGTTTTTGTATAGTTCTCAAACTGTTTCTCAACATGAAACAAATGTTCATAATGATATGGTGAGCACCTTGACCAAAGACACTGTGTTATTCCGCTTTGTTTATCTATTTAGTTATTAGTTTATTTGACAGGGACACAATAACCTCTTAAAGGAACAGGCCACCGTTTTTCCATACTGAGATATGTTCTTATCTGAGCTTAGGCAAGTTGATATGCACCTGTCTGGTCTTTGTGCCCGTGGAAGAGCATGGTCGCTTCTAACTTCACCCCCGTTTGGAGACATAGGAATATGCTGGGAGAGGCCAAATGCTAACAACATATGTGGTCTTTTTCCGTGACTGAGCGCACGCACAAAGACCAGACAGGGGTATTATGCTTTTTTCAATCACATAGCACCAGTCTATAGCATACTACAATGATGACGTAACCTTCTGTTGGTCTGTATATGCAGTAAATTAAAATAACTGTCTTGAATAAAATTGCTCTCTCAAAATGGCTGTACTGAACGTCTTGAAATAGGCCTCTGTCTCTTTAAGAAGCTTTCCGACACGCCCCCTTCAGCACACTGCTGTGGCATCTAAACAACAACACTGTGCGGGGAGGGGGCTCTGCTGAGCTGAGGAGCAGTGGTTGGTGGCTTGGCTGGTGACGAAAGGTCCAGAGGCGTCTCCAGGAGGTGGGGGCGTTCCTAGGAGGACTGAGGCATAGCTACACCTAAAATGGCTGCCGTCTAAGTTTTTACTGATTACTCAAAATTATGTGAATGAGCCAAGGCAACACTCCAGGCATGTGTTTAATGAGGGAATGACATAATAACATGATATAAAGCTTGAAAAAGTCGATTTTACATCATACCCCCCTTTAAACAAGTGCAAGTTTTTTCCCAAAGAGTACTTAGTCAAAACGACCGAACCACCAAAAGAAAAAACAAGAGTGAGGATTGATCTCACACACTCTGGTTTATAAGTTGTGCGCTCTCCTCATTGAGCTAAACGAGCGGAGCAGCGGACAGCCTGGACACATAGAACAGTCACCATTGGGGAAATTCAAAGAACACTCAAAACACCACTCCAAGTCTGTTTTTAATAAGGGAACAACATTGTAACATGATTAGAAACTCTAAAAGTCGGGTTTGCAAAATAGCCCCTCTTTAAACCAGCTCAAGCATTATCTTACTTTGGAAGCACTGACATAAACAAATATTTCACTCATTGTATAAACAGATGTGTTCCAAAATGCTGCGCCGCACACTAAAACACTGACGCTACCAATGGGACATCACTTCCTGCTTAGCTTTCTCACTGCTGACAATCAAGACATCTTTACAATGTTTACGCCTTTGTCATTTGGCCCTAAATTCGGGATTTGCTTTCAAAACGATTTTGTGTGTTGGGTTTGTGTACTCGCGTTGCCAGGCTACATGCGATTACCATGCGCCGCTGTACGCCGTGTTTGTGTGTGTTGTTTGTTTATCCTGTTGTTGCCTCGCAGGGAATCCAAGCCACCATTAACCGCGAATGGGGGTCATCCTTTGCTCCTCTCCGCCGCTCCAAGGCGACTGAATTATACAGGCGCAGATACACAACGCCGCCGTCTGCCTTGTTTGATGTGGAAATGTGAACTCCCCAGGTCTGGAGCCGCGCTTCCTCCCGAGGCTCGACTCGGGCCCCGACAGACTCGACTTGACTCACCCAAAACAAAGACGCGAGCTCTGTGTACTGTTTACGCCGGTTGCCGTGGGAAACCTCAAATTGGAATCAAGCGACGGGACTAATTGGGTGTGAAGCTTTTCCGCGTTCAAAATGAAGGCGTTTGTGTTTGTCATCCATCATGTCCCTGCCGCGCTCCCACCTGCACACACTCTTATCGCCAATGCCATCCGGCTCCAGGTGCTTTTCTATGATTCATTCATCAAATCTGCCAAGACCCAGTTCAGTTATTGCACCGCAGACGCACTGAAGACAAGCGTGTGTAATAAGGCATGAGGCTGTTGTGCAGGATCGGGACTTTGATGACAAAAAGAAGAAAGACTGACGGACACGGGCTATTTTCAGGTTTTCTGTTAGTTTGCCTTCTAAACTTCCAGCTAAAAACAAATACATTGTTGAATATACCCATAAGAAGTTTAAGTATTACACTAATTCAACGTTTCTCCATAGATTATTATGGAAAAATGTAAGTTTAGGGGCAGCAACATCTCTACCGGTAAAGTCTCTGTTAACAATATTTAGATTTTAGAATTCCAAGCCTGATTTTTTAACTTTAAACCTCCCAGAAAACAAAGCAAATTCTATGTTTTTTCTTTTTTTTTTCAGTGAGGCAAGGACAAAGACAGCAACTCAATGTGCTTCACAATATAGAGCAAAAAACAAAAACACAGGAAACAATTTATGAAGACAATGGATGTAATGAATAACATGCATGATAAAATAGACGTTTACAGTGAAATGAAAAGCAAAATTGAAATATACACATAAAATCCAACAGAGAGTGTATAAAATTGTATTTGAAGGCTTCAACCAAACAAGACTATAAATAAGATCTCCAAAAACCGCTTGGACATACAGTAATCATATTTAAACCTGGCTCCATCTGTGCTTCAGATTTTGTACTTCAGTTATAGGCAATTTTGGACATTTGTACAAATAAAGGGGGTCATGTATAGTTTGTATACGTATAAAGAGGTGGCTGGCTATTGTCAGCCTAAATATCACAAGTTATACATGCTTTTCAATCCAGTGTCTGCGTACATTGGTGTATGAATGAGAGTGTGAATGGGTGACTGGTTCCTTACTGTAAAGCGCTTTGGGCCTGATAAAGGTAGAAAAGCGCTATATAAGTTGAGTCCATTTACCATTTACCATGTGACTTTTGTTGTTATGGTGGCCATTTTGAAAACCGAAGTAGAATTATGCAGTACTACAACATGTAACAATATCTCAACTCAGGATGAAAATGAAAGGCAACTGATTGACAGTGGCATTTTTATGTCCTCGTAATCATTGCTCAAGAAGATAACAGTTAAAACACGGCCCCAGAGACGCACGTTTATGTGAATATACCAGTAAGTCAGTGTTTAAGCTGCTCAAGATGTAAGCATGCTACCAGTTAGCATTTAGCTTCAACAGCTCAGCTCTGACCTCTCCAAGGAAAAGCCCTGAACCACAGACATCTAGCCTTGGATACAACATGTGACAGAGGTCAGAGCTGAGCTGTTACTGTAGTATTTCCTCAGTGTTCATACATGTGAGCCACACATGTGTTTATCGTGTTGAAGCCATTGACAGTTGATTCACAGTTGCTAACCGGTAGCATGCTAACATCTTAAGCAGCTTAAACACTGACTCAGACTGAGACTCTATTGACATGACAAACTGTAAAAATCCCAGAGAAAGGTTTTCTGTTTCCTCTTTGATGAGTTAATTTAGTCTGAGGAGTGAAGCAGATCTTTAGTAAATCCTGCTGTAGCCCAACAGACAGCGCTGCTACATCTGTGCCACATTTGCTGGTTATATCATATAAACGTGCGTCTCTGGTTCCGTGTTTTAACTGTTATCTTCTTGAGCAATGATTACGGGGACATAAAAACACCACTGTCAATCACTTGTCTTTCATTTTCGTCCTGAGTTGAGATATTGTTACATGCTGTAGTACTGCATAATTCTACTTTGGTGCTCAAAATGGCCGCCGGAACTATGCGTGATGTCATGAGAAATGCATGTATATTTAGTCTGGGGACCACCATTTCATTTTCTCGTAGGAGAGGTGTGGTTCACGATTGTCCATAGCCGTTTATTGGGCGCTACGAATGTCTATCATGTGTCTGCACGTAGCCATAGCCAATCGTATCATCGTATCAGATGACGTATTTACCCGCTGTAAACATTCGCGCTAAACTATTTAGAACACAGTCTAAAGCTTGATCGAAAGATGGCATCGTGTCTGCTGCTGTCATGTTGGATCCGTAAATAAACTTCCCTCCTCGTTCTGTGATTGGTGCCCAAATCCATGCGAAGATTTTGGCCAAGGTCCCAGGCTGCTGTGAAGTTCAAAATGATTCGAGCGCACACAGCAGCATGGGGATTCCCAAGCTGCAAATATGGCTGTTTGTGGGTATTTTGCACCAACTCTAACCTAACATGAGAGCAGTGTGAATTTCATCAATTTAAATATTTAATCATAATCTTAGAACACAAGATGAAATTAAGACTAAAATTAAAGGGCCTAGATGGAAGTTGTCATTTTTATACTCACCACCTCAGGTCTTGCGCGTAACTGCAGTTTCTAAATTAAGCTCGTGCATGACGGCACTTGAGACCCGAATTCACTACTTTTTGAGTGACAGTGCAGGATTTTAGAGGCAGTTGTGGTGAATAGGTCTGGGCTCATTCTACACATTAGGACATTGCTGGAAAATAGGGGGAGGAAAATACACCATTTTAACCTGATTAAACTCTGTCTAGTCCATTTAAACTAAAACTAAATTAAAAGATGCTTATGAGTAAATGACCCCCACAGTGCCTTATTTTCTTATGAAACCATCGGATGAAAGAATGCAGACATGTTTTAAGATTTCAAATTGATATCTCATTGAATTCTTCATGCCCTATTCGCCTGAAATGTCTCACTTTAAGGCATGACATTTAATAGACATATCACTCATTCAAATGTATAGTGGTTGACATACAAGATTCATACCAAGAACATTACGATTATAAGATATGTATGGGCTGACACACGAGTTACACAGCACATTCTCTGTAGTCATTCATTCAAACTCATGGAATATCGCGCTGCATTTTCATACTATAACTACAAAACATGCTGTGATTATATATATATATATGTTTTGCCATATTCTACAACACTTGGACTGTTTATTTCATTGCTAGAAGTGACATCTGTCAAAGTCGCTCCAACCCTTTTCAGCAGCTGCAGAGTGAAACGCTCCAAACATGTTGTTGCCAGTGGTGATCTTTCCCCCGACGTGAACCACAGCCACTGCCTGCGAAAAATTAAAAGCCAAATCATAATGAATCAGCTTCCAGACATTTAGCCCTCGGCGTTTTTTCTGAAAACATTCTTTCAACAACAGCGCGTGTGACATACATCAATATGATTAGGGCCTTGGGGGAGACAGAAAGTAAAATAACTGGGAGGTTTAGAATTTGAATACTGAGAAAAGTATTTATGTAATATGTAGAGGAAGAAAATCGTTTTTTTGCTTGAGCGGGTCACAGGTGTTCGTTTCCCCAGGTTTGTGGGAACTACGAACGCACCATACGGCTCCAATTTGATCCTCTTGGTCGGTTTTCGATGACTAGCACAGGTTTTGACAGGTGCCGCTGACATCAAAGTGGCGTGCCGTATATCGCTTCGGATCACTTCAGCATTACCCAGAATCACACCTGCTTCAAATTCAGGCCCACATATGGAAAAGACCAAGATGGGAATCCAACTTTTATGTTTGTCCTCTGCAGCCTTAGTCACCAGGGTTGCCACATCGAGGATTTTTTAAGTGGGACAAATGAGTAGGCGCAAAATGGCTTATGCTGGATTTCAGCCAATGAATCAGAGGAATATTTGTTACACCCAGTGCCCTTCCTGTCGCAGCCAGCCTTTGTTAACTCAGCAAAAGCCAGATTGATTCACCAGCAGCAATAACATTAGCACAGTAAAACAAAACCTACAATAGTAAATAGGTTCGTTCCGATACCATTTTATTCTAAACAATCCTGTTACGCAGGCTCAGCCCAATAAAAAACAACAAAAAGCGCACATGGCTAATTAATATGCACAATTAACAAAGCATCAAGAGGGAAAATTATTTGGAAATCCTGCCGAGCACCCACAGCTGCTCTGGGTGAAAGCGTTACAAATAGCCACACACAGTAAAGAGCTACTGCTTGTATAATATGTGTACATTCAACAAGTTTGCTATCCGATCAATGAATTGGCATAATATTGTTGTCAGTGTTGAACTGTAACAACAGGGGGCGCTGTATGAGCGGCATACAGGGCTGATTTATTCAGGACTTTCATGTTTAGTAGTTACCTCTGAGCTTGTTTTGTTGATAGAGTGGGTCGTCTTATGATCGGAAGGTCGGGGTTCAAATCCCAGCTCCTGAATCCCAATTGTCACCTTGGGCAAGACACTTCACCCTCCTCGCCTCCAGTGTCTGCGTACATTGGTGTATGAATGAGAGTGAGAATGGGTGAGTGGGTTCCTTGCTGTAAAGCGCTAATGAAGGTAGAAAAGTGCTATATGAGTTGAGACCATTTACCATGATATTGGCCAACGGTCGACACTGTAAAATACCCATATATCAGCTGACTTCCGTAATGAATAGTTACAGGCTTGGTGTTTGTGTAAATGTATATGACAACATACCCACCAATCTACCGCAATGATTGAACATTCTAGTTGTTTTATTCATCTGGAGCGATTCACCAGACTCACTTTTAACACTTGTGCACGATCATGTCAGAATACAGCTCTGGAGAAAGAACCTGGCTGATCTCAAAACTAAAGCTTTTGTTGACAAGAAGATCCAGCTGTCTCAATTTCAAACTTTACATCTCTGTCTCCAGGCTCACCCCCGGCTCACATTAAATCCGGTTAAGGTCCGGTACGGCGTACGCAATCTTAGAAAGTCATTAAAACCAATGTTGCACACTCACACTGCTCCGCGAAGTCCGAGTCCGGCTACCGAGGCCATCCAGCGGCTACGGAAAGAATCTGCAAGAAGTCTATTTTTGCCGGAGACCGGAGCCCCAACGGATCAAGCTGACAGAAAAACACGAGCCAAACAGGAAGTCAGGTCTCGTGAGAAAAGAAGATCCGGTGTATTTCAAAATAAAATCTGTCAGCTTACTACTTATTTGGTCTCGTTTACCACCTGTACACGCGCGTAACGTCGGAAATGTAAACATTTCTCCATTACCAGTGACACAGGGGCACTAGTGTGTTGCAAAGCATCCACTTCACTGGGGAGAGTCGTTGTACTGGGAAATACGGCTTTTGTTTACAAAAACTACCTATATATGGGGCGACTTATCACGTGAACTCGCACCAAGAGGGAAACTCACGTGCACTTCTGTTCTCGCGAGGGCCGTTTCTGTGCCTGGTGCAGCATCTGGTGCTGGAGCTGGCGGAGCCACAGTGTCAGCCGGACTCACTCTGAGTGGTAGTTTGTGGCAAATCCGGATCAGGACCGAACCCGGACCGTAGTTAATGTGAGTCGGGGGTCACTCAAATGGATCTGGGGGAGACATGCATCATGGATTTCTGAGCGATAGAGCGTCCAAATCTCTAACATTTTGCAGAGTAGGCGATATGGGTGAAATGTCTTGCCCAGAGATAATACACATGTCAGGCGAGTAACCAACAGCACCACTTTGCTCCTGCGTTTCTTGTCAATATGTCATAAGTCACACCAATATCACAATATAAAGTCATTATATATTGCATTTTATACTTTGTGTTTCCCTGACATTGAAAACACAGCTTACTGGCCACAAAACCAAACCCACAGTTGCTGTCTATTGACTCCTGCAGGCCCTTTTCTCTCCATGAATCCAAACATCTCTCGGCTCATCCTTGTCTCGACACGTCTCTGGGGTGACATTTTAAAAGCAGCTTTTATTGCACCATGCGCCTCTCCATCCGTCTTCCCCCTGTCATCGACGCCGACGGGACGCGCACCACCTGACACGTGACATTTTCGTGGGCTTTCATTTGCATTTCCGACCTGCACTTCTCACCGCGAAACTCAATTAACTCGTCAGACTGCCCAGACTCTTAAAGAGGAGGAGACAGGGAAGTCGGATATCAGAGGAATCATAAAATCACTTTGAAGAAAATAAATTAAAAAAGAGTTACATAAGTCTCCCGGTCGTGAACATGAAAACAGCCAAGGCAATTCGGTGCTGTAACTCCCACACATGCTACCTCACCTGGCTTTTCATCATTTTCAAGGCTGCCTGTTTGGAAAAAAAAAGTGAAGCCATTCTCCGTCAAATCAAAAGTGTAATGTTCTGCAGCGAGTGGGAAGAAAAACAGGGTAGGTGGCCAAGCGAAGTTATGAGGGGAACGTGTTAAAAAGCCTCCGGTGTGCGAGTGTGTGATTTGTTACATTTTACAACAAGGAGTACCTGTAAAACATTTGAAAACACAAGTTAATCATGAAGTAACAATGGAATAATTATGAATAAATGTTAGTATGAAAGGAGTAATATATATAGTGACTATAACTTGCATGTCCTTTGAAAATCCTTTCTGTAAAGCATTGGTTTATAATAAGCTCATGTTATCTTGTGTTTGCAAATGCTTTACAAATATGTCTGTTCATTAGCAACAAAAGGTCTACAAGCGACATACAAACTAAGTAAGTATAAGTAAGTGCTTTAGTGCTGAGGCTTCCTTCAGTCTCCTCTGATCCTCTGAAACGGTGCAGCGCCTCCTGGGTTTGTCCCTGTTTCAGAGCGTGGTGTCCTGCACTGGTCAGCTCCACCTCCTCCTTCCTCTTCCTCCTGCGCAGCTCCCTCTGCTCCACAACAGTCTTTCACCATCCTCTGGGAAGAGCTTAGCAGTTTACGTCCATTAGCCAGAACACCAGTAGGGATTAGGAGTGTGACAATATATCGATTGTCCGATATATCGCGATATTTTGCGGGACGATACGATACCGATACTTTTTATTCCGATATTGATACTTTTGATGACGTTGTGAATATTAATGAGCAACGTCATGCATATTAATGAGGCAGCAGGGCTCCACTGTTTTCACAGTCAATAGAGGCCAATAATGATCAAGAATTCAGTCAGGACAGCAGGGGGCAGCACTACAGTTTTAAGCACTTGGACCAAACACTGTCACACAAATAAATTACTTTTAATGATAGTTTTTATAATTGTAAAGAAGATTAATTTGGTGTTTATTTATTACTTTTTAAATAGAACAGTGGTTTCTTGTTTATTTAAATGTAAATGTAAATGAAGTCAGTGCCAGATCTATAGACCCAGTGAGTAAGTCAGGAATCATTTATAAAAGTGGTACAAAGCACATGTAAATGATAATATATAATATGTAGTATGTTAAAATAAAGGTTAAAAGTATAGCTTCTTTTTTTTATCATGATGTATTGTAGATTATTTTTGTGCAATATATCGATTATCGCAGTATCGGCGTATCGTGAGATAATCGTTATCGTAAGCCATGTATGGCATATCGTATCGAATCGTGAGGTACCTAGATGTTCCCACCCTAGGGATAGAAGGCATGTGTGGCTTAGCTGTGAGTCTTGCCCTGATAACACCTTGTTTGTCCCTTTTTTGTTTCCTGTTGCACCTCTTGTAAAGCCTCCACTGTGCTGCAGGTGAGGGGGGCTTTTGGTGCCTCTTCACTGTTTCAAAAGAAGAAATGTGTTCTAATACTTTCTTCATTTTAGGGTTAGTTATGCTTTTTGACTAGTTTACAAATACGCCTAGACATTGTTAACTAAAGGTATACAAATTACTTATAACTTGAAATATTGTATGTTAAAGATATTTAATAAGACTCTAGATCGTTGACGTGGCAAACGTGACGGCCATCTTGTGACTGGCCGGCGACGCTAACGCCTATAGCAACCAATGCAAAACCAGGAGCAAAATTGGCATTGATTCAACGGCAGAATGTGAGATACACTCATTGTTTGTGATTGGTTTATTACTTCTAAGTCTATAGGTATATCTCAGTCAGGATGTATTATCTTAGAAAAACATGTTGTCGTGTTGTTTAGCCGTATTTGCATTCATTCCCAGAGTTTGTGGTTAGCGTTAATTGTATCACTGTCCCTATGTTCAATAAATATTGGTCATGTCGTCTTAAAAAGTCCAGAAATAATGTTTTAAAGAAGGAAACAAATGTTATATTTGATATAAATAGAAGTGAATGATCTGAAGTGTTTGACAGAGGAAAATCCTTGAACAAATAATAGCTAAAGTCTATGCCTCCTATAAAACTGAAATAAAATAAAATTTGAAAAACTGTAATAACGTTATTTTCTTGCTATATGACAGAAGGTCAGTCACAATTACCAAAGAGTCATGAAAAAAAGATAAAAACAGTATCAAGGAAATAAGTGGTGTTACCCATTTGATTACATTGCACTGTGTTAGAAGGGCCAGTCACAAGATGGCCGCCAGAATTGCCATTTGTTCTGAAGTATTACTATGACCACGTCCTATCTAGAGTTTTATTAAATAGCTTTGACTGAATGTACTGTATCTTTAAGTCAGTCTTTGCTTGCAAACATTTATTTGTAATCAGTTTCTATCGGCTTTGTGTAAGTTCATGGTTAACTTGTGTTTTTAAATTCTTTATAGATAGATCTTTTCTTAATAAGCGTCACCATGTTTGTGAGTGAGCTGTCGATTATAGAAGTGGAGTCTAATGCACGTCACTCCTATTAGTGAATCATGGCATAAGTGGCTCTAAAGTGGCTTTTGTACAAAGACCAACTACAGTTTCTATTAATTTGGGCTTTCAATGTACGAAGCTCTCCAAATGTGTAAAGGAATTTGTCTCATGACTTGTGACACAGGAATACTTGGTAAAGCAGAGCCTAACGGGTTTGTGATAAAGTGTATTACAAAATGACATACCCTTTGTGTTCCCCTTTTCTTTAGGAGTTGGAGTTTTCCAGTCAAATAACAAAATATGCATCCAAGCAAGATCTTCATTTTGGTTGAGGAAAAATGGTAACCAAAAAAGTGTTTAATGACGGTAATTTCAGCATGGCGACAGTGAAACAGACCAAAAGATTATGAACTACGTTATAATGTAATATCCCTGCCTCACAGAGCTTACTTATGGCCTCTGCGTGACCCCTGAACTCGCGACCCACGTTTGCCCCAAGGCTCAAGCTCTCTCTGTGTATGTGTTTGCATGTCATGAGCAACAATAATAGTGTGAGATTATCAGATGAGATTTAAACATATAGGCTACTCACACAACATCGTCGGACGTGATCTGCCAAAGTGTCTTTACGCTTAATCCCCGTCCATTTCAGTGTGTGCATATTGTAATTGGCACGCGGGGTCAAAAGGCCAGCACGGCAGTCCATCTGAAAAATAAACGCTTTCGCTCTGCCGCAGGAAAGAGCAGCAGAGGAGAGAGCAGTTTTACGTTCAGATTAGAATTGCTAACATGATTATTGACCCAGCGAAACTTTCCTATTGAGCATTTGCGCCTAAAACAATCACAATGTTTCACTCTTTTTAGCCCAGACTATAAACATATTTATCACACACCAATAGTTTCAAGCCAAAATCGGATCCATGTGGACGTTTTTTCACAGCACATTGTTCGGTAGAAGTGAAAAACGGCATTCGTCGCTAACGTTAGCATACGTAGCATAAAGCTAACGTGGCTTCCTGGTTAGCATTGTCAGTTTGTTTCTTTATGTATTTATGGGCTGTTGAACCACTTTGCTCCTCCCATGTCTCTGTATCTTCATTTAGTTGAAACATATATCATAAATCAGCATTTGTTAAAGTAATGGTGGAGAAATGGGAGAAAGTTCCGTTTTTTCCTTCTTTGTTTCCCCCATCCGGCTGCTTGAAACATGACCATATATGGGCAATTCCAAAGTATCAATGTGTATCAATAACTGAGGGGCCGGAGGTTTGAATCTCGGCTCCAAAAGGTGCAGACTGTTGTTGTGTCCTTGGGCAAGACACTCACCCACTGCCTGTGTGAAAGTCGCGTGAGAGTGTTTGGTAACGGAGGGGCTGATGGCGCAGATTGGCCGCCTCACTTCCGTCAGTCTACCTCAAGGCCAGCTGTGGCTTAGCAGCAGTTAATGCTTGTGCCTCACAGAAAGACGGACAGGGGCCTTTCCATGTGGAGTTTGAAGGTTCTCGCCTGTGCCTGCAGAGGTTTCTCTCGCATGCGCATACCCCAAAGCATGTACAGTTGGTTCCTCTTGGGGCCCAGACTCCCCTGAAAATGAGAATCTTAATCTCAGTGGGACTTTCCTGTTTAAGTAAAAGTCAGATAAATAAATAAAAATAAATATACCACCGAGTATGGTTGTAAACAAAGGGTGCATTACAAGTATAAGCCTATTATTAAATATTTCGTATACAGTACATGTTCAAATCAAATATTGAATTTACTGATAACTATTGTATTGTTGATTTATTCACTTGAACAAAACCATTTTATTTCTTTGATTGTTGTTTCTTGAATCAATAGATTGTGTTCACGTTATATAATTCTATTTCAGATGGAGAACAGGTGCCAATTAGGGATGTCAAGATTAACCGGTTTTACGATTACCACGATTATAAAAGAACGCGGTAGGTTATCCGTAAGAATTTCAGAAGCCACGGTGTACCGCAGAAATGTTTCACGCTGACGCACGAGCCGCTGCACGCCATAAACAGCGTAAACTCACCGGTAGTTGAGCAAGGCAGAAGGACGCTCTCCTCCAGTGTTGTATCCACACAAAAACGATTGAAGTCAGCAGAGTGGGACCTCTTTAGGATCCAAAACATGACCAAGGAGTTGTTGTTGTCGATGGAACATCCGTTATGCAAATCCTGTCGTCAGAAAGTTGCAGCAAAAGGCGCTGATATCGGCTGCGTCGAATGAAACAACATCTTGGAGATAATCCTTCGCTGTGAATGTCCAGGTCAATGTAACGAACTGCATAATTAAAAAAAACGTTGTCCAAATAGCCACAACTGGCTCAGGAGGTAAACAAAAAGCTAACGCGCTCCGCTCTGCTTCAGCGTAACAGAAAGGAAAGTGAAACCGCGCACATGTGGAAATCAGCTGTTCAAAAGAGTCTCCTTAGTTATTTTGTAAACACGTTTCATTTTCTGTTCATCAAAACATCTGACAAATAATTAAGCAGCAGCAGAACTTTAGAGAACATGAAACCTATCCTAGCCTGTGGCATAATAATATATAGTAAAATAATTATGGTCAATATAAAGTAGTAAAGTTGACATTGTTTTGTATTATTCAATGTAGGCCTATTTATTTTAATGCAAAACAATCTTAAAGCATTTTTCATTTTTAGAAACGGTGAATGTTTACAAATTCAAGTATTAAAAAGCTTTTTAAAAGACAAAAACTAAAAAATATCAGTTTTTTCCTTTCATTCGGTCGATAATCGTGAATAATCGTAAAATCGCAATATTCTCTCACAATAATCGTGACTCAAAAAATTGAAATCATGACACCCCTAGTGCCAATAAAACCCAATGGAAGAGAAACCATTTTTGAAAGAAATTTCCAAAAGGAAAATGTCCAAATGTTTTCCCTGATCGTTATTTGATAGTGATCGGAGTCACAAACCTGCCACATTGTTCTTATGACAGAATGTCCTTTCTACTGGCCAACATCACACACATGTTTTTGAATATTGTCTCCACTTTTGGATGCCTTTATGAGGAGATAATGATAGGTTATGTGAATTGGCCCAGGAATTACAGAGAAATTAGCAAAAACGTAAGACTAGAAATCGGCATTTTGACAGTTACCATAGTTACCCCCATGGAATTTTCAGTTGCCCACCTCAATTTAAAACTATAGGCTCTTGAGATTATAGTGACGTCATGTGAATGAAAACTATTCTTATTGAAAGCAGAAAGAGTCCCACACTTTGGGTTGCCAGATTGGCTAAAACCAGTTTTCTGAAAGCCTAAAAGCGTTATCGCTGATATAATCGCTCCTGTCCGAAAACAAGTGATGACAAATACTGAGATTACGTAATGGGTAAAGGCAACCCAGGCTTTTTATTAACATGAGAGCATCCTACCATTAATGTCCTCTCTTCTGCTCGATAAAGCCTCTAAATGCTAAATATATCAAGTTAAATATCGAACAGCGAGTTTGTTTACGTACTTGAAAGTCACGTTTCAGCTCGTGAAAACACTGCTGGTCTGTGGCATCCCTTGATTTATCTAAGGCCTACCCTGGTATTTGACTGTAGGCACAGGATTTGTCATTACAATTGAAGAGTTTGACATAGCGCTCATGTGAGTCACGGGGCGCTCGCATTCTCCGCATATTTACCGTGAGCGTGGCTAAGGCGCGGGCTTGATTACAGAGCTGCGCTGGTAGTTTACTGACAGCTTTATATGAAGTAAGTAAACAGGAATCCTCGCCAGCTGTTTGATAATGTCTGTATTTTGAAAAGGCCACCAAAAGAGAAGGTGAGTATAGAAAGCACGACAACTACAACTGGACCTCTAAGCTGCATATGAGGACACAATCACAATATATGGCCTGCATGTCACTGCATCTGACAACTCAGAACCTCCAGATTTCAGTCAGTGAGCTTTTGCTAATGGAGGTTAAACAGGTTGGATTCGATCGGGGTCAGTAGTTTGGATTTTGACAGTAAGAAAGAGGAGGATGAGCATTCTGGTTTCTGTTTTGATAAATGCAGACATAAACACAGTTATTACCAGTAAAGTAAAAATTTGATTGGAACACAGGAGATGGTTATGATGGAATACCCCCCCCCCCCCCCCCCCCCCCCAAAAAAAAAAAAGATATCATGTCTTTCAATAGGGCGGATTATGCTTTTTACAGATATTTGGTATCAATCTCAAACACACATTTTTATCACTATCTTGCACTTTGTTAGTAAATACATCCATCCATTTTCTTCCGCTTTATCCGGGGCCGGGTCGCGGAGGCAGCAGTCTGAGCAGAGATGCCCAGACTTCCCGAGCCACGCACACCTCCTCCAGCTGTTCTGAGGGGACCCCGAGGCGACACCAGGCCAGCTCGGAGACATAGTCCCACCAGCGTGTCCTGGGCCTTCCACGAGGCCTCCTCCCAATAGGCCTGGAGCACCTCCCGAGGGAGGCGACCAGGAGGCCTCCGGAAAACAGATGCCCTAGCCACCTCAGCTGGCTCCTTTCGACATGAAGGAGCAGTGACTGTACTCCGAGCTCCTCCCGGGTAACTGAGCTCCTCACCCGATCTCGGAGGGTGCGCCCAGCCAGTAAATACAATATTGATCTAAAACCATAGATCAGGCATTGCTTTGCCCGACCTTGGAAGCTAAGCAGGGAAGGGCCTGGTCGGTACTTGGATGGGAGACCGTTTGGTAACACCAGGAAGACTAGTGAATGTAGTGAATGTAGTGAGTGGTTGGTGGTGGTCGGAGGGGCTGAAGGCGCAGACTGGTTGCCTCGCTTCTGTCACTCTACCACAGGGCAGCTGTGGCTACAATAGTAGCTTACCACCACTGAATAATAATAATAATGCCTTACACTTGTATTGCGCTTTACAGGCCTGTATTACCAAGTTTCTCAAAGCGCTACACTGTCGTCATTATTCATTCACTCCATACTCGGTGGTGGTAAGCTACTGTTGTAGCCACAGCTGCCCTGGGTACAGAGTACAGAGTGAATGAATAGTGCAAAGTAAACCGTCTTTGAGTGTCCAGAAAAGCGCTATATAAAACCGATGCATTATTATTATTATTATTATTATTAAAACCGCTGAAACTAAATATACAGTGTGGCTGTATAATGAAGCAACAACACTGTAACACGATAAAAAGCTCTAAAAAGTCAATTTTGAATACACTATTATGTATTTTCTTTTGGACACCATAGCACTGATGTAAATGTCTAAGTTTTAATTCACTACATTTTACTGCAGATGTGTCTGGACTCCGTTCCATGCTTGAACTGGATTATTGGTGTTTTCAGTTTTAAACATATTCATGTGTTGCAATGACCTCTTTGTAGTTGCACAGCAGTGAATCTAAGGGCAGCTTTACATTAGTGCTAATAAAGTCAGAAAGCACCATTTAGTTCCGTCTGCTTGACTTGCTTACACTAACTCCACAAATTTGACTCTTTCGATGAATGACGTTGAGTGAGTCTTTAACTTGAAGTCTGTCAAGTCTGGTCTGGTCTATTTCACACTTATAGGTATAATCTTCTTTTTTATCATCAATCTTTGGTGCTGCGTGTAATGACTGAGCGCCTGATCCGAGTGTTCTTTACTGTTTACGGCTGCAGCTACAGGATGACTCAGTGGAAAAGCAGCCACCCTAAACCTAACATTACACACTGCTCCCCGACGAGGACAAACAAACGCACCTCTGCTCCAGCTGTTCGAGCTCGTCAGGACTTTTATTGGCCTTTTTGAAGTGCGTCATTCAGAACTTTCCCTCTCCCAGCTCCAGGCTTTCTGGGACTCAATCTCCTCCATTTCCCTCTGAAGTTGCTGCACCGCATCCCCGTTCAATCACCGAAGCTCCTCCTCCCTCAGCCGCCTGTCCTTGTCCGGCTTGTCCTCTACACTGCCCGACCAAATAAAGAAGTTGCCAAACAGACTTAACTTAAGTGCTATGATCTGGGGTTGTTGCATGGTTGCCAGGTCTAGGTTCAGCAACATATGGGCCCAATCTTGTGTTTCTAAACGCAGGCTGTAGACTCGACTTTTGCGCTAATGTGGTCGCTCTGTCAAATCTTCAGCCTCATACCCCCCTCCCTCCAAGCTTTTCCTCTTACAGACTGTACCAGACTGGAATTATTTTATATATTTACAAGCATCTACAGCGGGGCCATCGATATATATATTCTCTCTCTCTCGGGACATGGACAGTGTTTAACTCACACTTTGTCCTGCGAGAGCCCAATAACATGTAGCATGCGACGTTAAAGGGGGGGCATTATGTCAAATCGACTTTTTCAAGCTTTATATCATGTTATTATGTCATTCCCTCATTAAACACATGCCTGGAGTGTTGCCTTGGCTCATTCACATATTTTTGAGTAATCAGTAAAAACTCAGACGGCAGCCATTTTAGGTGTAGCTATGCCTCAGTCCTCCTAGGAACGCCCCCACCTCCTGGAGACGCCTCTGGACCTTTCGTCACCAGCCAAGCCACCAACCACTGCTCCTCAGCTCAGCAGAGCCCCCTCCCCGCACAGTAGTGTTGTTTAGATGCCACAGCAGTGTGCTGAAGGGGGCGTGTCGGAAAGCTTCTTAAAGAGACAGAGGCCTATTTCAAGACGTTCAGTACAGCCATTTTGAGAGAGCAATTTTATTCAAGGCAGTTATTTTAATTTACTGCATATACAGACCAACAGAAGGTTACGTCATCATTGTAGTATGCTATAGACTGGTGCTATGTGATTGAAAAAAGCATAATACCCCCTCTTTAAGATAAAAAAGAGGAGAGTGAAGGGCAGGGATGTGCTGGGACATCATTTTATTACTTAAATCAGCCCAAGCTTCTATAGACTTGTGACCTCGTAGAGCGCCGGCCTAGAGTGCGCTAGTTTGTTCGATCGATTCTTCCAATCGGCCGCTACATAATCTGGGCCTGACACGTCTCCACAGTCAGTTTTGAGTTACGCAAATGACAAATATATTATGTACGCACTTTACACATTATACATTTGTCACTACAGCGTTTTATTCTTTTTTTTGTTGCCTCACCTGCCTTTGTTCTGTCTACCTATTTACTCACGCAGACACGTTTTCCGGTGGACTGCACCAACTTAAACCAACTCACAGGGGTGTTCAACTTAACATCCCTGCTCTGTCAGTTCAGCGTCCAATGGCATCTCCTGCTACAGCGCACTAAATGCTATTTATTTAGCCAATGTCTAAAACTGGGGCCTGTAATAGTGCAACTATGATAGTCCATTATTAATAGATTTTGTTTTCTGCCAGCCCAAATGTACTACTTCAGGAAAACATGAGACTCGATCGCACCTCCTCCTCGCAGCTGGGTGGACATATAGGGCTAACCAAACACTTGTGGAGCTGCTGTTCTCCTGTCCAGCCCTGGCTTTATGACTCTTTGGGGGAAAAAACTCGTGCATCCATATTTATTCAGCTTCAGCCACACCCGTTAACTCCTGCCGTCACAAGAAAAACAAAAAACATCTCCCTCACATTTCCCACAAACGCAGATAAAATTGAGTCAAATGAGTAATGCAGATATTATTTGGTTAAGTTAGAGTCCAGACAGTGAACACTCACGCTAGCCCGGTGCAGTTTCCGCAAACTCACGCTACACTCAAGCTTCATCACCCGCTTTGTAAACACATCAAAACTGATGGTCCTTACCTTAAAGTTACTGGTCAGGCCCTTTGTAATGATGAAGACAGGGAAACACGCTGCCCATCTGCCACGAACCGCGAAAAGTCCTGCTCCTCCATGTGATAATCTGAGCAAAACTCCGAAAACACAATGCACGAGTGTCCTTGTGCTTCGGTTTGGTCAAATCTGTCAGTCCGTCCAAAGATAAGCCTCCAGTATTCTCATTTTAGCCGTTTTTCAGTGGTTTACAAAGCCGTGTTTACATTTCAGCCGCTCTGAGGTGATGGTGGCGGAGCTGCATAAACACAGCTACGCAAAGCGGTGCGGATGCGCCGCGGGGCAACATGATACTGGCGCGGATAAGGACCAAATATATTGTTTTTTATGGAAAATAAGGCGGGTCAGATTTAATTGTTTGCCCTCAGGCCGCCTTTTGAAAAGGTCCCGTCTAAACTTTAAGTAAATGTAAAGTCAATGAAAATTCACATTTTGAAAGTGGAGGGGACCAAACAACCACTTTTCAAAAGTGTGGGGGACACGTCCCCCTCACAATGAATGGTTCCGACGCCCATGGGCCCTATGTGCCCAAAGAATTAGATCAGCGGACAGCCTGAACATCCTGAATGACCAGGGTATTCTATCAGTGGATTTCTTCTTCCCTGATAGCGTGGACATATTCCAAGATGATAATGACTGGCTTTATTGAGCTCACATTAAGAGTCAAACTCTTTTGGGAGACAGGCAGTATATTTAGTCATTTGACACCATTTTTCTTCAGATTTGTTTCTGATTTGTGTCACTTTCTCATCTGCTTGTCTCTGAATCGTTCGCTCCCACTTAGGAATGTCAAGATCAACCGGTTTTACAATTACCGCGGTTATAATAACCCTTGGTAAATTAATCGTAAGAATTTTAGGGCCCACATTAAACTGCTGTCACGTCTCCTGAGCCGTAGCCCGGGTATTTGTGTGCCAAACGGTGCACACTCACCGGTAAAGGCTGAAGAAACAGCGTCCAGTGTAAAATCCACCTCAAAACACTTGAAGTCAGTGGCAGGTTTAATGGTTTAATGAGAACTAATCTTTACCACAGAAAGAGTCCCAAAGAACCATGTGCAGCGCTGCGCTTGTTATGTCACGGTAAAAACAATCAAATCAGTTTGGTTATGATCGGTAGTGAATTCATTGTAGATGAGAGTGTAAATCTCAATGACCTGGTTAAATAAAGCCCAAATAATAATACATAAATAAGCGCTAAGCCACTAATAAGCCACTCAATTACATTTCAGTCAATTGCTCAGCCCTTGTGCATCCCCTCTATTTAATTAAAAAGTGCCATATCTTCCATGCAGAACTCTTAGCTCCTGCCGTCTCACATTTAAGAGTGGAAAATCATCACATTGTTATACAGCTAACAGACTTGCAACTTCAGACTCAAAGCCTCTCCCAGGACAAACAGGCTCTTGTCGAATCTGTCAGCGCAGGTACTTTATATGATTGTTATTCTTGGCTCCTTCTGTAATGACTATATTAGACACAATCCGTAACGGGGAAATTCAACATAAGCCGATTTAGCCGCTGAACAGAAAGGGAGAGCAAACATATCGGTGTGGGTGGATGGCACAACAACAATACGTTACAGTGTATTGCAGCAGCAGAAGGCACTCTGGAGAATACGGCCTATTATCTGTTTGGAAAGTGTTAGTGGTTGTGAAAGGGAGGGGAGGAAAAAATAAGAGAAAGCAATGACATTTATGACTGAATAGGTTGTTTTGAATGGCTCTTAATGTGAACAGTTTAAAACAGATCTTATTTGCAGAGCAGCTTACACAAGTGACAGCTTACACTAAAAAGCAGGTGTAGCCTGTTTCTCTGGGAACAGTGGCACATAGTTTTATAACATGCATTGACTGCATTTCAAAGGATAAAATGTAGTGGAGTGAGCTTGGATGATATCTGAAATCTGATTGGCCACTCCAGGTACAGCCTTATTCAGGGAGGCTGGGAAAGAATGATGGAGCACACCTCTGTCCACACAGAGGAAGACACTTTATCTGTTTCTATTTCCTGGGATGTTATGGCTTTTTGAAGGGACTAGATCCAAGTTGGTCATTTTATACTCACTACTGCCACCTCAGGTCTTACGCGTAACTGCAGTCTCTATATTAAAGGGATACTTCGGGATTTTTGACATAGGGCCTCATTTCCTAGTTATCCAGAGTGTTGTTGATGTCTGGAGATATTTTTTTCTTAAATTCATGCAGTTCTTATATTTGAAGAGTCTATTGGCGCTAGGCTAGAGCAAGGCTAAAGCATTTCTACGGTAACAGTTAGCCTGCATTAAAAACAGTCTGACCCACTCCACAGTGCACCTGAGGTAAATCACTTATAACACCAGACTAACCATATAAATGTCTGTGTTAATAGAATAATTTTTGAAATATAACTGACCTTGTATCACATGAATTACCGCATTTTGAGGGACTATTTTCTCGCAGATCACTCCGCCGCTGCGTTAGCTTACAGCCATGAAGCTGATGCTGCTCAAATATAAGTTATTTTAAATGCAAAATGGTTAAAATTATTCTATCGACACAGACATTTATATGGTTAGTCTGGTGTTATAAGTGATTTACCTCAGGTGCACTGTGGAGTGGGTCAGACTGTTTTTTAATGCAGGCTAGCGGTTACCATAGAAATGCGTTAGCCTTGCCCTAGCCTAGCGCAACTAGACTCTTCAAATATAAGAACTGCATGAATTTAAGAAAAAAATATCTCCAGACATCAACAACATTCTGGATAACTAGGAAATGAGGCCCTATGTCAAAAATCCCGAAGTATCCCTTTAAGCTCGTGCATGACGGCAATTCGGACCCGAATTAACAACTTTTTGAGTGACAGTGCAGGATTTTAGAGGCAGTTGTGGTGAATAGATCTGGGCTCATTCTACACATTAGGACATGGCTGGAACATGTAGAGGGAGGAACATACATAATTTTAACATAAAAGTAAGTCATTGTTAGGTCTAACAGAGTGTTCCACTGACCTTCTTGGTTGAGGTGGTTTGCAGCTTGGCTGACGCGTGTACTTTATCCACTGACCCGTTCGTTCAACGTTTAAAATTATATTAAACTTAAAGTATCCATAACTGTTCATAATCAAAACATAACGAAAAATGATGACATTTGAGCTCATAGTATTTCACATGTGAAATGTACAGAATTCCGGCACACACTGCACGGTCAAAAAACCATTTGCTCTCGCCACTCCAACAACTGTCTAACAAAAGACCTCCGGCCATTTAAATCTCACAGGTACGCATTTCCTGAGGTCCCAAAATCAAATCACCACGGGTGCCCTCTAGTGGTCCATATTCACGTACACCCCAAACAATATATGGCTCACACAGTCATTACCAATGATTTAATAATAATAATAATAATAATAATAATGCATCGGTTAATAATAATGCACTAATAATGCAATAATAATGGACACTCAAAGATGCTTTACATTGCACTATTCATTCAATCCATACTTGGTGGTGGTAAGCTATTGTAGCCACAGCTGCCCTGGGGTAGACTGACGGAAGCGAGGCAACCAGTCTGCGCCATCGGCCCCTCCGACTACCACCAACCACTCACTCACTCACTACATTCGTCAGGCTTCCTAACGGTCTCCCATTCAAGTACCGACCAGGCCCTTCCCTGCTTAGCTTCCAAGGTCTGACGGGATCGGGCAGAGCAAAGGCGGTATGGCCACTTTACAGACCATTGTTTGACTAAATATAAATGTGAGAAGCTTTTAAACACAATATAATGAGATCGCGAGTTTAGCCAATCAGTGTTCCGATAAGGCGGTAACGTGGTCGTTCTGCCTTCGTGCTCATATTATCCAGTTCACAAGAGGAAGAGGGGCTGAGAACAGCCTCTCGCTGACACATGGAACTACCGCCTCTAGACTTTTCACTGAAGCTGTCAGGCAATAAATTGTGGGTTGTTGTGTAAAAGAAATGTGCGTCCGATACCAACGTTAAGCTAACCACCCATACAGCCGCAGGGTCACTGAAAGGTTAAATACGCACTAATATCAACTTTTTTTGTTTTACATAAACATTTGCCCTGTGCACCTTTAAAGGGACTATACAGAGTTTAAAAATGTTAAAACTAAGTATAGTACATGTTCCAGCAATGTCCTAATGTGTAGTATGAGCCCAGACCTATTCACCACAACTGCCTCTAAAATCCTGCACTGTCACTCAAAAAGGTGTTAATTCGGGTCCTAAGTGCCGTCATGCACGAGCTTAATATAGAGACTGCAGTTACGCGTAAGACCTGAGGTGGCAGTAGTGAGTATACAAGGACCAACTTGCATCTAGTCTCTTTAAGCTTTCCTTTAAATATAAATAGTGATGTACAGGACTTTGGTTCATCCACTAAAAAGTTCCATATATTCACACTTTAAACCACGACTCCTCAGTCAGTTTAGCTCATACAATATCATCAAACGAATAACGGAAAATGACCATAATTAAGCACAAACTTATGCATCTTTGTCCACTAGATTGTTTAAATGTAAGGGTTCAGACTGTGGTGGGCCGTAGCGCCACCGTGAATGTGCCAAGTGCCACCTCCGGGTCACCCCAATGAAAAAAGCCCGGATGCGCCCCTGTTTCCATCCTAGTTCTTAAATAACATGATTTATAAGAAGAAAGTCAATATAGTAACCAGTCTTGTGAACGGCTCTTTGAAATGAGCAGAGTTTTTTTTTTTTCACAAAGTTTTAGCTCCCATAAAATCCATGAATCCATGAATATCTTCAATAAGGACAGTGAGACAGAAAGAGAGAGTCTGCAGGAGAGCGTGCAAGTGCGTGCAGTATTTGGTGCTGTAGCTCAGGGGCTTCGAGTGTTTACTGTGCAGATGTCCTCTCCTGCAGGCACACTCACAGTTCTAGCCTGGCAACTTTGGCGAGAGAGAGAGAGAGAGCGGTGGCTTTGCTCCTAAAATGCTTATGCAAGTAAAAGTCTCTTTGTCTGTTTGTTGTGTGTGAGGCGGAGTGCGTGTGGCGGGCGCTCGTCCTGTAGTCATGAAAACGGCAGGAAACGAGAGCACAGAGCACGCGAACTGACCTCAGGGTGCCGTTTGGTGCTTGATACAGCTTACAAAAGCGCAGGGGAGAATTGTTTCCGTGAGCTAAATTTGGGTTTTGCATTGAATGTGGTTTCTGCAAAGTTTTAAGGCATTCTGGTTATTTGCCAGTGTTATGCACTTGTTCACCTCTATGTTATCTAGACCAAATAGGGTTTAAGGAACTGAGAGGGAGTGATTATGATTCAAGATATTAAACAGAGGATGCATATTTCGTCTGTATTTACTATAAGTCTGTATTGAAAACATATATTTGGCCCTGGACTGTTTGCTTGGTAATTCTGTGGATTATGTCTTGGAAAGTTTAGGAATCCATGTTTAGACTGAGAGATGAAGCAATAACACAAGAACAAACGATAAACATGGAGAAATTCAATAATAATAATGCATGGGTTTTGTTTTACAGGGCACTCAAAGATGCTTTACATTACATTCACTCTGTACACGGTGGTGATAAGCAGCTGCAGTATTATAGCCAAAGTTGCCCACATTTGTCTTTTTCACTCTTTGGTAGCTGTGTCTAACCATTTCCAAACTTATAAACAATACATTTTTGGACTCAACATCTGTACTTTTTTTCTTTCTTCACATTCATTATGGGATAGGTTTTAAGGTCATTTTTACGCTTTAGAGATAGTTTCTGTGACGTTAAAATGTCTTCAATAACATTGTTTGTCACAACATTTTCCTACGTCTGTGTAAGCTCTCAGTCGTACAGGAGTTGTCCATCTTCAATAAAGGTACTTGAGTCATCTTCTGTACTCAGTAGTTGAAGTCTCGAATGTTTCGCCTCTCATCCAAAAGGCTTCGACAGCGGACTAAAGTCCCGCTCAGCCCGCAGCTTAGATACCTCAATATATCAAACTTCAAATGTTGTTATCGTGACAGGCCTACCCTGCACTCACCACAAACCACTCACACTCACACCACACCATGGCACCATGACACACCATCATCGACAACATTACAATAGAAGGATTTTTAATATCTGGGACTCACAATTATCAAAATCAACATTTTGACAAGCACACATTAGACATTCATAAAAGATGCAACCCCGTAATTCAAAAAGTTAAAGGACTTCATGTTTCACCATAAAAGCATCATCCAGCCTGTGTTATTGTACTGCTCTCCCTGTTTCATGACTATACTTACACTCAAGAACCGGAGCATGTTCACCAAAATAACCACCATAACAGCCAAAATCATCGGTCTACCCACTCCCAACCTCACTCAGTTAAACACTAAGGCCATAACACAGGACAACACCCGCCCACTGCACCACTGTTTCACTCTATTACCCTGTGTTGAAGATACAGATAACTCAGTTACAACCGAACACGTTTAAAAAAAATAGTCTAATCCCCAAAGCCATCAACACACTTAACAAGCCATAATTAATGTTCCTACAGTGACACCTGTATTTTTTTGTCAATGTTATCATATGTCATATTTGTATGTTGTCTGTTTGTAATGTATATTCATGTGTGTCTTGGTGCTTTCCTGCTTGTACTACTGTGAAAACAAATTAACCAACGAACGAAGGAACAAATGAATCAATGAACCAACCAACGAACCAACAAACCAACGAATCAACAAACCAACCATCGAACCAATCAACGAACCAACAAATCAACAAACCAACCAACAAGGGAACTAACCAATCAACAAATCAACCAACCAACAAACTAACGAACCAACCAACAAGGGAACTAACAAACCAACCAACCAACGAATCAACCATCGAACCAATCAACGAAACAACAAACCAACGAACTAACGAATCAAGGAACCACCAACAAGGGAACTAACAAACCAACCAACCAACCAATGAATCAACCAACCAATCAACCAACCAATGAACTAACGAACCAACCAACCAACCAACCAACAAACCAACCCTCGAACCAATCAACGAACCAACAAACCAACCAACAAGGGAACTAACCAACCAACCAACCAATCAACCAACCAATCAACCAACCAATGAACTAACAAACCAACCAACCAACCAATGAATCAACCAACCAATCAACCAACCAATGAACTAACGAACCAACCAACCAACAAACCAACAAACCAACCCTCGAACCAATCAACGAACCAACAAACCAACCAACAAGGAACCAACCAACCAACCAATCAACCAACCAACAACCAACCAACAACCAACCAACCAACCAA
This sequence comes from Neogobius melanostomus, assembly GCA_007210695.1. NCBI lineage: Eukaryota > Metazoa > Chordata > Actinopteri > Gobiiformes > Gobiidae > Neogobius > Neogobius melanostomus. Next base: position 2,025,826 of record VHKM01000107.1, read on the forward strand.
TCAACCAACCAACCAACCAATCAACCAACCAACCAACCAACCAATCAACCAACCAATGAACTAACCAATGAACTAACCAACCAACCAACCAACCAATCAACCAACCAACCAATCAACCAACCAACCAACCAACCAACCAACCAACCAACCAACCAACCAACCAACCAATCAACCAACCAACCAACCAATCAACCAACCAACGAACTAACCAACCAACCAACCAACCAACCAACGAATCAACGAACCAACCCTCGAACCAATCAACGAACCAACAAACCAACCAACAAGGGAACTAACCAACCAACCAATCAACCAACCAATCAACAAACCAACCAATCAACCAACCAATGAACTAACGAACCAACCAGCCAACCAACCAACCAACCAACCAACCAACAAACCCACCAACCCACTCACTCAGTAACACTCACACAGGCAAAATGGATGAAGTCTCTTGCCCAAGGTCACAATGCCAATGCGCTCCTGTGAAAACTGGGATTAAACCATGAACCTTCCAGTTATAAGATATATAAGATAACCCTCGGCACCATCTGAGCCATTATCGACCCAACTTCTATGACAAACTTACTTTTCTGAAACACTAAAATGGATAAAAGAAAACAGAAAGTTCTATATCATTTAGTTAAAAAATGTAACACACTGCAGAGCGTCCGTCTTACTCTGGAACACAATGTATTTTGCATGAGATTTGAACCGGCGACCTTCTGTACAAGGAGAAAACAAACTGTTCCAAAGTCGAGGAAGATGACAAACAACTCTCTGTCTTGAGCTCTGTTTTAAAAAGTCCAACATTGTACAGGCTGTGAGGCACCTTTCCTTTTCCATAACTCCTCCGCTCACAAAGATGGGAGTGAAACCGTCTGAAATAAAGTTTACAACAACAGCTGCTGGCAAGTAGAAATCATAACCAGTGGCCACAATTTGAGTGCTGAAAGGATCAAAACAATATACAAGATGTCTGAATGAAAGAAATTCAATTCAGTTCTATTGTTTATATGAGGGAAAACATTGTAAAATAGTGAAAAGGTCAAGAGGATAAAAAACAACAATACAACAATTTGTTCCTTATCTGAAAAGCTCTCTAAAATGTATGAAAATACTTTTTGTAATTTGGGGAACTTATTAGCGTGGGGCACAAGTACGCACAAATACTAACTTTTTTTTTTTTATGCACACAAAAAAGTAGCATAATGCATCTTTGAAGTGAACATATGCTGTCTTTTGTGAGCTTTTGTTATCTTGTTATATCTTCATTAACGCATGAGCAATTCTGTTTACTTTAGCTATTGGATTTGGATTTCCTGCAGTTTTATTGTAATCAATATGTCATCAGAATTGACGATTGAGCTGAAAATCGTCAACGTAAATTGTGTTAATTGTCTAACTAACCAAATGCTAATAATGTATAGTTTCTGTGTGGACATGTTTGTGGTTGTTGCTTGTGCAGCAAGAATTGCAAGGAAGTAGTTGAATTACATTAAAAAAAAATAATAAAAGTGAAAGTAGCAAAAAGACCAAAATATGTATTCAAAAGCGTATTTATTTTAAATCTAAAGTATCCTCAATAACAGATTTCGAAGTCTTCTCTTTACCTCCGGCACTTTTTTGTGTGAAATTCTAGACCCACTTTTACATCACAGCCCGGCAGTAATTTCAGAAGCATGCTGTAACCATCAAAGACAGTGGGGATCCCTTCTTCTATTTCACGGCTTTGTTTTGGACAGACTCTCCCTCTCCTCTCCTCGGACGGGTATTTTTAGCCCCGTGCGCCTGTGCAGATGTGGGGAGAGAATGCGGTTTGAGTGCTAAGTGAACGTGTCAGTGCCCAGGGCAAGGGCTGTCCCCACGGGGCAACGCTCAGTCACGGGAACGCACGGTCCACTGGTGCCACAGACCGACTGCCCCCCCCCGCTCACACACACCGTCTGAGTGAGAGCGGAGAGAGAAAGAAAGAGAGAAAGATGGATTACTGGATATAGATGCTACTTGAAATTGTGCCTTGTATTGCGCCGCGATTTGTTAGTTAAAAATGTAATGCAACTTTCACGTCTTTGTGTAATAACACCACATTTTCTAATCATTCATTCGCTTGAATGCAATGACTTAAAAATGTATGGGAACACTTCATGAAGACTCCAGACGTCCACCGTGACCAAATCTTTCTATACAGTTGGGTTAATGGGGTAAGTTGCAAACTACAAAGAGATACCGGCAATGATGAGAACAGCAGCTTCAGTGGGGGTTTATGATATGAAACTATGCTTTACAACGACAAATTTCAATAACCAAGGGCCCCAAGTGGCCAAAACAAGTGGTATGTGGAGACGATTATCTTTGGTTTATACAAAAACCTTACCACACGATATGCATTTTTAACCTCTTAACCCCCACTTTAACGCCTTATTTGAAAGCTAAGACCTACAAAAATGTAAGAAGATCTACAAAGAGCTTAGATTTTTCCTTGTTGTGTTTCCATGCGGTATTACCGCGTTGTCGTCACTTTTTCGCAGCTTTTTTCTCATGTTCTTGTTTCTTTTCATCATTGTTTTGTTGCGTTTTTGTCAATTTTGTTGTTACATTTTTGTCTTTTATTTAGTTGCATTTTTGTTTCTTTTTCATCACTTTAAAAAAAAACTTTAAGTTGCGTTTTCACCTTTGTTTACGTCGCGTTTTCGGCGCTATTTTGACACTTTTTTTCAAGAAGCTTTTAGATTTGGGTAATTCCTGGATAATAACTGGAGAAAATGTGCTCGGTTAAGGTGGGGGTTAAGAGGTTAAAGCCCATAATCTATCACTGGACCTGTACTCATGAGTTCTGTGTGTTAATTGATTTGCTAGCATGCCTTTAGCAAAAATGACGGCTAATATTTACCATTTTATTATGTGTAATTCCCACTACTGGCTGCGGAGGGCGCTCAAGCCAATTCGTAATGAAGACCAACACAATCCTCACTCATAAGATTATTAAAAAAAAAGAAAATCAATACTTTTTATGCCAGCTACAAAGACTTGATCCTGATGTCATATAACTACCTGCCCCCCCACTTCCCTCTCGGGCCACCCATGTAAAGATTGGTATAGTGGTTCAGGGGTAACTAACCTGACCCTGTCCAGATACATGTAACAGGTTCTGGGAGTGCGTTTTGTGATTCCCACCACGCCCCGCCATCATGTAACCAACACAACGTCCCCACGCTCGATCAATTAAACATGTGACTATTACCTCTGGTCTGAAACATTTAGGAGAGCCAGAGAGGGGCCCGTATAGTGAGTGGGGTCAGGTGTAGACGGGGCAGGGACGGGGGGTGGGGCGTGACATGGCGGGTGTCTTGACAGGACGGGAGCCATCATTTATTTAGGTGAAGGCTTTTTAACTCTCTTACTGTCTGGGCGAGTGCTGTGTGCAAACGTCAGCGCTCATTGGATCACGCTCTGAATGGGAGACAGCAGCAAAAAAACCAAAAAAAAACATCTAGGTTTGCAATTCAGCAATTGACAGAAAGTTATGAGTAATCACCGTAATGCTTGTTGTGGTTGAGGAGCAATTTCATATAAAGCTACTCTTCACCCAATACATAGCGTAAAATCATTTGGTGGGAAAATAGGCCTCTCCCCAGTTCAGACTTGTAACTTTGCTGGGAGCTTGGGATGGGCAGATCAAAACCATTATGTAAAATAGGAAGCGCAGGAGCAATTAGAGACACAAAGGCACGGCTTACTTCATTGTTCTGTACCAAAAGATCATGATCAGGCAATCGGAAATGAACTTATCCTTTATGCACTGGAAATAATGCCATCTAATCTTGGATAAATGGCTTGAAATGTGCTTGAATTAGGACAATGAACGCTGACTTTGAGTACGTTTGGACTGTCTTGAAATAAGATCGACAATGGAACAAGCAATTCATTTACTTCAAATAAGAGAAATTTACTTATAACCCTTGAAATGAGACAATGAGGCAAGAAAACTCACTCTTGTTCCTCTGGCAATAAAATAGTCCAAGCCTACTCAAAAGGAGCACAAATTCCGATCATTCAAGCTCTTTTAAGTCATTTTTGTCTAAGATAAGATAGCATTTTTTCCAGTGTGATGCTTATTTTATGACGTTTGTCCGATAGCGAGGCGGAGATAACCAGGAAGTAATAACATCTTGGTGCTGCAACGACCTTTTTTCCATGCGTATTCATTCACAAATATTGACAGATTTTGCATTCACGTTTACTACAAAAGGCGACTGAGATTATCCAAATCCGATATGTTCATTTCCTTTCTGGGATACAGTCACGGCTAAAGACGGGAGGAACAGGCGCATGTGCAGACGTTAAAAAACATCAGGGCCTATTTTCTCAAAATTAGGTTTTCATTCCACTCTGGCAACAACATCTCCACTTGAAGCAGCTCCTTCAGTAAGTGCTTTATTTGTCATTGTACAACTGTGGGCCACTGTGGGCCAACCTGACCAGCACGATTATGGAGGTATAGGGGAAACCAGGCGCTGATCCTCTGAACCTCTGAAACGGTGTACCCTCTCCTGGGTTTGTCCCTGATTAAGAGCGTGGTGTCCTGCACTGGTCAGCTGCTGCTCCACCTCCTTCCTCTTCCTCCTGCGCAGCTCCCTCCGGTCCACAAAAGGCTTTCACCATCTGCTCCTTTGTCCCTTCCTTGTTTTCTGTAGCGCCTCTTGTGACGCCTCCACTGTGCTGCATGTGGGGTGGCTCTTGGGGCCTCTTCAGTGAAATGTGTAGGTCTCAAATGTCTTTAGCTCATAAACTAGCAGTTTGTTTACTTTTAAAAAGCTGCTTTCTTCAGGACCATTGTGGTCTCTCTGCAGTTTACAGTCTGTTTACAGACTCCAAACGTTACAGTCTTGGACTTAACAATATTTAAGGTTTGTTCAGAGGGATTTTTTTTATATAGAATTCCCAGCCTGATTTACATAAAATACGATAAGATTTCCCCTCCCATCTTGGAACCGCCACCTTAACGTGGTGGAGGGGTTTGAGCACCCGAATGATCCTGGAGCTCTGTCGTTGGGGCTTCGTGCCCCTGGTAGGGTCTCCCATGGCAAACAGGTCCTAGGTGACGGGTCAGACAAAGAGCGATTCAGAAGCCCCTTATGAGAGACCAACAGACCCGGTTAGAACCATGAGGCCGTCCTTCTGTGGACCCACCACCTGCAGGAGGAACCATAGGGGCTGGTGCAATGTCATTTGGGCAGCTCCAACAGCTGCCCCCACGACCCGACAAGTGGAAGAAGATTTTTTCGCTTACAAATAGCTTATTCAAAAACTAAGATATACAAACTCTCCTCTGAAAAGATCTTTGTTAGTATCAACAAAATAAAACCATACATTTAGTAGTCTATCCATTATATATTCAGACTTTGTCGCTAAAAATATGGGCAATTTTGGACATTTTTATGTATAAAATGTATGAAAACATAAAATGACAGAAAACTTGCAATCCATGTTTTCCCTAATATTTACATAACATAGTTTCACATTGATTATGTGTAAATGTATTATTTCCCAGTTTCACCTGCTGTGTTCTTTAAATCCAAATCCTAAAGTACAGATAATACTCCCAGCTGTCCATTTGCAGCTAAATATGGGATTTTGCTTCTCCGTACTCCACTCCATGTCCCGGCTCTTGTCCTTGTTCCGCCTCCGCCCCCTCATACAGCTGCCGTGACCCATCTGGCTCATCCAAACACCAGAAGTGGGTCACGATCGCACACACCCTCTCTCTCACACACACACATACAGACTGTACCTTCTCCCAAACGGCACGCGCTGTGTCCTCAAGCACCAGGCCAAAAACTGACCAAGAGGCACGGAGACTGCACACATCGCACGCAGTGTACCGTGAACGAAAAAACAACAACACAGGCTATACATCAAAGGTCACACGTAACGCTAGGGCTTCTTTTGTAGCTCCAAATTAGCATTCACATCCCAATGTCACATCACGAGTTCAGTCAGCTTTTCACGAACAAAGCTTTATTTACTGGACTCAGGCAAACACAGCGGGCAGTTGGATATTTGTCACAGTGTGGACTTAAAGGATATTATTGTTGGGAAGCACACGATATGAGGTCAGAATCATGGAAAAACGTATGTGTAGTTTCATTATAGCTTATAGAATGTGTATGTCAGTTTCTCTGGTTCTCTTTCTTGTAAAACAGAAAACCTTTTGCATTGTACTTATGATGTTCTATTATTACACATAAACTGAAATCATTCTATTATTTATCTCTTTGAAAATAAAAGACATCCATCCACACAAAAAAAAAGGTAAAAACACACAAGTGCCATTGAAATAAATCAACTCATGCCTGTCATCTTCTGTTTGTGTCATGGCCAGATCCATTTTGGTGCAATACAAATATAATGTCACTCCTTCTTTATCAAATCGACTGTTATAGAGTACACCAACAAAAATGTCTGCTGTCTGTTTCTGCTGTCTCTTCATATATACTGCGAGGATGGTAACGGTTTGGCAACAGAAGCCAAATGAGGCGGCAAGTCTGCATTTTCATATTATCTGATTTCGCCGCTCAGTCTGTTTTGGATTTAAATACTTCAAATGAAAATGTACGAGCGTGTAGCAGCTATAGCAGTGATGCTCAGCTGGTGCAGTGTCAGGACTCACAATCACCCTGGGATGACAAGCCGCGACCCAAATACGTTTTAGACTTGTGAAATATAAAGTAAAAGATGGTGTTTTCCTCAAAAGAAATGTTGTGGAATAAGCATTACTGTAAATAAGCCAAAAAAAAAGCTGAAATTATTATTAAAACAACCTGATAACAGTCATTTGAACGAACTCAAGTAGTGATTCTATACTTGTCTGCACATAAATAAAAGAAATGACCCACCGATTGAGATGTTAATTTGAGCTTAAAGCAGTACTAAGTAACGTGTTTACCTTAATAAATCCTTTCCGTAGTCCCTGTGGGGGTAATACAAGTATTAATGGAATGATTGGAGGGTCTTTCATCTCCCCCTGGTGTCTCTGGCCAGAAAACCATGCTTGCAACTTGCCTGCCACCGGGAGGAGCAAGCAATACACACTAATAGAATCACGAAGAAGCTAACAGGCTAACGGGCAAAGCTAACTGTGGGATAGCGCAACTTTAAACAGTATTTACAGCCAAGTTTGAGTGAAAAAAAAAATTCCCATTGTATAATTGGATGTACAACACCCCTCTCTCCCTTCACCTTTTCTGTCAGCGTAGTATTTACTCTCCAAGACATTTAATAAGTTAAAAAATCGTAACAAATCGTAACAAGAACCACTCAACAACAGAGGTAGTGACGATCGAAGCAGCACTTGGAATTTTTAAAGCTAAGATGACATCTCAAAACCAACACGTCTTGAGTTTTGTCCTCATATTTCATTACATTGAACCATACGTTTATAGATTATGTCCAATATGTTTAGAACAAAAGGAAAACGTATCTAACTACACACACACACACACACACAAACACACACACACACACACACACACACACACACACACACACACACACACACACACACACACACACACACACACACTACACTTTTTGTTTGTTTTTATGTTGCCTTTGTACGCATTCCACTTCCTTTACTGTACTGTCTTATGTCAATGTATTGTCTTGTGAGTCTGTAAGTGGTATGTGTATCTGTTTTACTAAATAAATAAATATTAAAAAAAAAAAAAAAAAAAAAAAATTAAAAAAATTTAAAAATTAAAAATTAAAAAATAAATAAATAAATCGTAACTTGCTAAGACACCTGCAGTTGCGCTTATGGCCTCTAGGGGCAAGAGTTACTTAGTACTGCTTTAACGTAATTTACTGAAAATGAAAAGAACAATCTTGTTGCACAGAAATAATGAAAGGCCCGACCTGACTGGGGTAACATCTCTTTGCCCTGTGGAGTAGGCGATATGTTACATCGTATTAGGATTTGTTGATGTTGTCCACGGTCGTATTTACCTGAAGGTTGGGAAAGGGGCATAAAAGATTGTGAAAATACCTATTCCAAATCTGATGACGAAAGCACAATTTGTCATCCTTTAAATGTTCCGGTGTAGAAATATTGAATTCAGCAAACAGTGCATCCTACTTCTCATCTATTCCCTTTTCTTTCTACCCAAATGCTCGATCTGCTCAGCTGGCACTCCATCCTTCCTCCTCCTCCCCCCGGCGCCTGGAATCACACACACACTTTAGGTCACGCAAGCATTTAGGACCGGATTAAGCAGTTAAGGGGACTTATCTTTGTTTTTCCACGATTTATTCTTTCTCTCTCTTTCGGAGCTTCCGATAGTTTGGAGCGCGCCCGGGTCCGCCATCCAGCTGTGCCTCTGTCATCGCGTGTCAAAACCAGAAACTCTTTGCCGCTTTAGCAGAGTGCGTGCCTGTGGATTTCAGTTTTTTTTTTCTCTCTCTCGTTTTTTTTCTTTTGGGAGGGGGTAAGCTTTTGCGTGCGTGTTTTGCCAATGTGCTCCCGTGCGTAACTCCGAATGTGTGTGTGTGTGTGTGTGTGTGTGTGCGTGTGTGTGTGTGCGGGGATGGAGGGGGGGGGTCAGAGCGCCACGGCATATTCGTGACTGCGGCTTTGTTGATTTTTTGTGCGACGATAAAGACCCCCTGCGGTGCTCAGTGTAGCGCGAGCCAACGCCGAGATTCCACTTATCCACACATCACATGACCGCCCGCCCGCTACTGTGCCGTCTGCGAGCGCGTGTTTTTCATGGAGACGAGCTCGAATATTAGTGAGCGGCCATGTCCAGCAGAATTCGGGCATTTCCGTTCGGCCGATATGTGGATTTATTGAATATGGTGGAGGGAGATCGGGTTGGGCAGGAGGACAGGGGGCACAGACAGGTCATATAGGGGACATCAGGGCATTAGGGAGTGCAAAGTGGGGAGGGGGTATTTGAATAAAAAGGGGGGGGTCCAGACAGATCACGGGCATAAACTGGACATAATGTACAGTCACATGAGGATAAGAATGTCATGTGATGTCATTGAGGCAGAGAGAGAGAGATCATCGCCGGACAAAGAGCCTGGATAATGCAACGACATGGAAATGCGAGGGGAATGAGATACAGTTAACAAAGGAGGAGTAAGAAAAGCTTTGCAGACGCAGAGAATGAATTGAAATGAAAGTCTTGTGCGGGCTTATGTAAGATAAGGGAAGATAAGGCAGAACTTTATTGATCTAATTGTTACAACAGCGCTCAGGAACAAATCGTCAGGAAAAAGAACAGGATAATGTGCAAACAAGTGATAGTAAATGGGGTATCTTATGTACAGTGAATAATTAAAAACTCTAAGACAGTGCAGGTGACTGATAAAGTGACACTGCATTCACAATTCCAACTGCTCCCTCAGGCAGAAGACACAAGGTCCCACTAGCAGATAAAAACCATAGACATATATTATTAATAGACTGTTAATACTCACTCCTCCCCGTTTACCAAAATGACCACGTTCGAGGGGGAATTCATGGCGGATTTACAGACTCCTCCTCCCCAGCTCTGACGAAGCATGTTCCTAATAAGGGCATAAGGGCGGGATCTTCACTGTAGACTCGGGCCTTGTGTGACGTGTAGCTCCAATGCTAACAGTCCGACCCCCGTTAAGTACGAGATTTCTAAAATGTATCCTACGATAACCGGTGCCTCTGATTGTGTCTAACCCAGCGTAATCACAGGAGAAATATCTAACTATAGACAGTTCCAAAAAATTAGGCACCGGGCATTAAAGTTGTTTTTAACATGTCTAAAGTGCAATGGATTCCAATGGGGGACTAGCGGCTATATGGAGGTACTACAGCAATGGCGGCCTCCAGTGTCGTCGTCGCAAAGCAGAGCAGCCAGCGGCCATTGATAAAAACACTCATCAAATCATTCATCCCGTCTGCAATAAAGATCATGAACAGGCAGCATCAGCATTAGTGCCCAGCAGCCTATGTTTGTATGTATTTGCATTGTGTGTAAAATGGTCTGTTTGCTGTTTTTGTTTCACTCGATTGAATGCCTTTAAAACCATGTCAAAGATGAATTTCTGCCTCTATTGGGACAGACAATAAAGATCTCTTATCTTATCTGATACAGAGGTTATTGCACATGAGGTATCTGATATTTAAAATTGCCCATGCTTGGTCAAGAAGAAAATGTGTCCGTGTGTCCGTGTGTGGCCCTAAATTATGGAATAAACACGTGGACCTAAAGTGATGTCCAAATCAGTTAACGTATCGGTATAAAAAAGAATGACTTCAGTGTCGTGTTGTAAACCAGATGTTACTTGGTAGGTATTCACACTGCGTATCCCTTGGAATTTAGAGCGTAGATTATCAGAAAGATGTGTAATAAGTACAAGTAACAGGACACTGAGTTTAAAGTAAATAAAAGGGGGCGGGATTAAGTGTTTACTTCTCCCTACTCCTTTTCGAAACATTTTTCCTTAAAGGCGCACTGCGTAACATTTTGGGCTATACTGGTGCCATCAGTACAAAACCTGTTCCTAATGACCAGCTCAACACAGAAAATGCTTTTACTGCAGTGGGTAATCAAAGAATGGATTTGGATGACAATCTAACTTCCTTAAATCTCTTAAGGAAGCTGCTTTTAGTCACATCTCCATGGAGACGACCTGGAGACGTACCCACTCCCGGTAAAGTTACAGTCACATCTGTCCAGGTGAGCACTTCTTGATGTCCTTCTTTTATTGCATCTTAGTTCATTTTAGTTTAGATCCAGGAAGAGGGGGAAAAAAGACAAAATAAAAATAATAAAATACATCCATCCATTTTCTTCCACTTGTCCGTTGCCGGGTCGTGGGGGCAGTTGGAGCTGCCCAGGTCACATAGCACCAGCCCCCATGGCTCCTTCTGCAGGTGGTGGGTCCACGGAAGGACGGCCTCACGGTTCAAACCGGGCCTGTTGGTCTCTCCTAGGGGGCTACCAGTGTACGCAGACACTGGAGGCAATGTGGGTGAAGTGTCTTGCCCAAGGACACAACGACAATGTGCACCTTCAGGAGGCGGGATTCGAACCCCTGACCTTCCGATCATGAGACGACCCGCTCTACCATCTGCGCCACTGTCGCCCTAAATAAAATACAACACTACAGATATAGATCAGGGCAGAATGGTGGAGAACAGATGTGTAAAAAATAAGTAATTCCGTTATCATAAAGTAATTTACCTGAATGGTATCAAGGATGATGACAATGACTATTGAACATGACAGTGATTATGATTATTATTATTATTATGATGATGATTATGATGATTATTATGATGATTATTATGATTACTATGATCACTATTATTGTTATTATTAGATACAGTATAATGATAGTGTGGATGATGTTAGTAGTTGTAACATTGTCATGGATGATGATGTTGATGATGATGACAATGATAACAATTATTGTTATTTTCTAAATTTTTTCAGTACAGTACGCGCGCACACACACACACACACACACACACACACACACAATCTCATAGCACGCCTATCAATACAGCCTAAATTCTTAGGTTTTTTTTCTTCTTCTTTTCTTTGTTTTTGTTCAGTGTCACTTGAGATCTGTTGTCTGTAATTGTCTCTGGTCTATCTTTTGTGATTATCTTAAAACTAAAAAAAAAGAAGTTACAGTCACATCTTAGGAGAGGTGAGGTGCTCCCAGGCAAAGGCAAATGTTTGTTTGTACATTTATGAGGTAATTTTCAATGATGAAATGATCTGTCATAAAATAAATGCCTGTATTTAAATTTTTTTATTAGGTAAAATTCTACGCAGTGTGCCTTTAAGTACTTACTACAATATTTATGCTTCAATAAGGCAATTCCAAGATATTCTACCTCCGTAAGTTGGAAATTATACCTCTGCATGGGCAACTTTAACAAGATCATATTAAGTAGCTATATAGTAATTAACGTGACTGAGGTAACAATATTAGGAAAGGAAGTTGAAAGCTTTCAGCATGATGCGCTTACACCTGTAATTTCCTTGTCATGCACGTGTTGAATAATGCAACAGCACGGCCTGCTGCGGACTATTGCATGTGTGTCGCATGAATGACCATCCACTTATCTGTGGCTGACGTTCCTCTTTCCGACTGCCGGCCGCCTACCTTCCTCCCCGCGTGCGTGGAAGTGGCCACAAAGGGCAGCGGCCGTGAAAGAATCACCTTTGGCTGCCACGCATCGCCTCCCATTCACACGCCATCGCACACCATCGCACGGCACCAAGCACGCCACACAAACAACTGGCCAGGAAGAGCGTGCAGACAATATGGATTATGATAGCAGACAATATAGATTATGATAGCTATTTGGGTTTGCATGTGTGCCATCAATAAGCAGTCTTTCACAAATTGATTCAAATTACAGCTGTTACTATTACTATTAACACAAATTCACTCGGACATTATCAAAGCTGTAACCTACAAATTGATTAAAGCCGGGTTAATCGAGTAATTAGTTGCTTCACCAAACAACCACAGGCTATAGCTCATTGTACAATACATTTTCCTGAATGAACAATGAACCATCTTAACCAAAAAGTAGGATAATTAACTCGAGACAAATGATATGTGTATTTTAGGCAAAAGCTTATACTTCTTTCTTCTATACAGGCTGACAATAATCGTTATTATTTCTTCTGATTGAATAAGCATAATAACACCACATAATTGATTGATCCAGTAGTGATGGGATTTCTGGTTCTTTACTGGGAGCCGAGTCTTAGGATTCGTTCTTTTTTTATTTTTATTATTGAATATTTCATTTCGAGCCATATAAACTTAAGTATAGAGAAACAGATACAGAGACAAAGGTACATGCTGAATCAGTCCAAAATCTTTAAATTTCCTACAATGTTCCTTTGCCCCCATAACAATAAAATAAAAACAATTTAACTAAAAAAGGAGTGGGAAGAAGACCAGCTTATTTACTCCCACCCCCCATTCATATGATTAAATAATACTGCGGTTGCTACAACAACATAGTTTAGTCCTTGGTGTCTTAATAAAACAATTAAGTTGGTTACAACAAATGCAACAATGCATTATATGAAGTCAACATTCACATATGCTACACTTTATAACAAGTGTATATTTTTTTCATTTTCTAATATATTACCATGTTAGTATTACTGTCATTCATCATCATCATCCCGAGTAATGCTAAAGGGCAATTTGGAACACACTGAACCTCAAAGCAGACGGGCCATGTCAGGACGGGATGTACTTAAATGTTTTAATGATACAGTACATAATCCATATTTATTCATGAAAAGTATAGTAATAACAGATTGACTAATGCTCATGGTAACAAAAGGTTCTTCTTTCTTTCTTTTTCTTTTTTTCCCCCAGTGTCTGGACCTGCCACCAGGGAGGGAAGCAGGTCAAAGAGCTGTTTAAAAGACTGGCTTTTTTTTAAATATAAAATTGTAATAACAACAGCCAAAATAGGTCACAATATCTAAGACATGATCAATAAAAGGTACTTAAAAAAAACAATCTCCTGAAAGTACAATGGGACTGATATTTACACTTTGAAAAACGTGTTTGTGAAGAAAGTCTTGCGGCACACCTAATAAAAAGAGCCTGCAACTGTCTGACAAATAGATTTTAGTGCATGCAGTTTTCACTTTAGTCCAAAAAGCTTTCATTTGTGTGGCCTGCTCCACTGTTGGGCTGATTCTTGTGTTCGTTCAGGGAGTCCGTCTCTTTTCACAATCGAGAGCCGGTTCGAACCATTCACCTTAAAGAGCCGTTAAAAAGGAGATGATGACACTGACTGTTACTCTCAAAGAAAGTTTCCACAGAAAATAATACTAAATGTAATATATACCGGTGATGTTAGAGCCTCCACATGATGGAACTGAACTAAGCCAACAACAGTCAGCCGTGGAATTAATAAACCTGCAACGATTAGTAAAATGTTCTTCCCGAGTAATGCTAAAGGGCAATTTGGAACACACTGAACCTCAAGGCAGACGGGCCATGTCAGCACGGGATGTACTCCTAGGCACGACGTGTGACTAATAAATTGGCCAGTGAGTGTATTTAGAGATTAAACATTGAAATGTGCGAATGCTGGTCCTCGGTGTATTCTAAACAAACCTACTGGTGTAATGTGGCAGCGCAGCGGATCAAGAGAGAAGAGCTATTAAAAAATATTAGCAAACGCAATATCCATAATGACAAGACTCATATTCAGCAAGGTCTACCGAAGCAAAACACAGCTATAATAAAGTTTTCTTTTGTAGTGCATACAATAATATGTTTTCCCTTAATTTAGTCTTAATTTATAGCTCTTTTTTGGACCCGCTTTAGTTGACAGATTGAAAAAAATCTGTTTTATTTATTTATTTATTGAACTTAATATGTCAGCATTCATCAAAGTACTTAATAACATCATAATAATATCAAATATATGTATAGCTATCTCAGTCTTAATTAAAAACAGAAGCCAATATAAAGCTGCAGACAAGTAGACCCACTCTCCCCAGTGAACTTTTACACCGAACAAAGAGGCCGGGCTGTTATTATAAATTAATGACCGTGCCGCTCCCCTCGGACAGACACGGGGGTGAGTGCAGGACAGTGGGGCAGTGTGAAGCGGACAGGACAGGGGAGTGCAGTCTGTTACATTAATGAGAGCGAGCAGACAACACATGTGCGCCTGTTAGCCCCCACTGGACCACGCATCACAACACACACCGCTCCGCACGACAGGCCTAAGTAGCTCCGTGTTCCCACAGAGCGCGGTGCATGGACTTGTACCCTACAGTCGTAAAAAGTAATGGCTGTAGTAGTGGCAGAAAAACATAATTGAATGTCTTTGTTTGATCAAGGAAACATAACATGCGATCAATTGTCATCATCAGTATTGGATTTGAAATTTGTATTTTTTGAGTCAAGATTCAGTTCATTGTACATTATAGTCAACTCAACACATCCAGAAGCATTACATTTGAGAGAAAACCAAATAATACGAGCTGCTTAACCAATGGAACAATCACCTGTATTTCAAAACATGTTCGTGAAAGTCCTGGTGGGTCGGCGTGGGACCCAAAAGTGGGTCGTAGAACGATTTTCAGTGGGTCGTGAGGCTTTCCTATAGGGGCTAGATATCGATAATTTCAGCTTTATAGAAGGTTTTGTCAATGTTTAAATCAGTGGTTCTCAACTGATATGGCGTCAGGACCCAGCATTACACTAGAATGACGAGCTGCGACTCAAAACAGAATTGAATTTCTTAAACACATAACATCAAATAAGAGTCATAACAGGTAAATGCTGAAAGATGTTTTTCTGGGAAGGCTTGCAAAGGCTTGAGAAGGACTCCACGACTCACCAGATGAGAAACACCGATTTAAATCACCAATCATTAGCGGGAAAGTACAGTATTCACATTTGTTTTTACAGGTTCAAACTGAAACTTTTCAATGGTTTGTGTTCTTTTGATGGTTCTTTTGATAACGGTGGGTCAGCGGCTTTTAAACACCACACAATATTTTGTTGGTTGCGAGGGAAATGGAATAGATTAATACATTTCAGCCTTTGCAGTTTGCTTATTGCGACCATCCCTATTGCAATTTCATTTCAATGTATTTATTCAGTCACATGATGAAAGTGGGCCAAGTTACATACTGCTCCCTGAGGAACACCGAGGAGAGCGTGGGTCCCGATCTGTGCATATAAGCTATATGGTCCTAGAAGCTCTAGGACCATCTCCAATCACAATGTCATGCTTGAACCACATGGATCAAACTGCCGAGCTTTAGGTCTATGAAACATATATAACTGCAAATAATAATAGTTTGTTTTATTTTAAGGTAGCTTATACATTTGCATTTGATTCTATCTATGCAAATAACATGCTACATTAACACAAATGTTAACTATGGCAAAAGCCTAGTTTTAGTCGAACGAAATCCACAATTGCAGAAATATAGTGCAAAATGACAACAACAACACCTGTATCTACAGAACCTACTTTACCTCATTCCTTTGTTAACTCAAAGAAAATGCCACATTAGATCATTTTTAAAGTGTCTGTTCAGCATCAATTCTTTATAAGTCAATTTTTAACACTTACACGTCACTGTCTGGTGGGCCAATGGAATTGGCCCCACTTTGGGCACCCCTGCTCTACAGTTTAGATCCCAAATACCTTAAAGGTACATTATGCAATTTTTTTATGCGAAAAAAAAGTTGATATGGTTAGTCTGGCGTTATAAGTGATTTACCTCAGGTGCACTGTGGAGTGGGTCAGACTGTTTTAATGCAGGCTAACTGATACCATAGAAATGCTTTAGCCTTGCCCTAGCCTAGCGCAACTAGACTCTTCAAATATAAGAACTGCATGAATTTAAGAAAAATATATCTCCAGACATCAACAACACTCAGGGCCTCATTTCCTAGTTATCCAATGTCAAAAATCCTGAAATATCCCTTTAAGGCGGGGGTTAAGAGGTTAAAAAAGATGCTTTATTAATCAAAAATCAAAACCCACACTTGTTGAGCTACTTCCCCGTGTGTTTGTACTGTTGCTTGTGTAATGACATTCATAGAATAATAAATAAGCCGTACTAAATACCTTTTCTTAGTACGGCTTTAATGTCATGCATGATTATTATGCTGGTTCAACTGCCTGAGCGCTAGTCGTCGTGTGTGACTAAAGCTGAAGGAGCGACGCTGAACCGGCCCAGACTTAGACGGCATAATGCCTGAGAAGATGACAGTCAGCGGAGCGTGGGCAAATCCAACCTCATTTAACCTCCTGAGCAAAAGAAAGCGAGCGCCGCTGCCCGTGGAGCCCGGGACACAGGGTCTCAGCACGCTTAATGAGTAAAACGCTTTAAAATTTAACTAGCTTTTTATTAATGCAGCGACTTTATTAACTTTCCAATAATAAGTTTAGTTGTATTTGCAAAAATTCACTTTGGAGTGGGTCTTCTATTGAGCAAGTGTGAACAGGGTCTGCAAAGCCTTCTCTTGTGTAGATTTGTAGACGGTTCATGATTCAGTTCAATGCACATTATGAATAAGAGCTCTATTTTGAGAGAACACTGTTTGAATTATAGGATTTGCAAGTTTTATCCATGAAAAATACTCCATAGGCACAGTATATTGTGTTGCTTGCTAACACATTACCTAAGATGTGTCCATTGTAACTATTTAAATTCCTTTCCTCATGAAAATCCAAAGGCAGGATCTCAACAATTTCTTTAGTTCATTCAAGGTTGTTACATTCTGGTCTGGCAGACGTGACAGAAATGGCGGTACGGCTCTATAGATATAGCGCAAGATCAAGTCAGGGCACGATCTTCAGCTTTGCATAACACGACAAACGCCCGGGTGAAGGTCTGCACCCTCTCTGTGCTTCCGGTTTGTTACTGTACGAGAGCTGTTGCGTTGGCATGGCACACATAGCAACAGCTTGACAAAAGCAACAGTGACCTTGCCCTGGCCCCTGGATTATCGTGCTCCATTGTCACATTGTATTACCGCCTGCAGACAACAACCGTGACAATATTGCACAATAATCCCCCTCTGTCTCTCAGGCGCAGATTCACCTGATGTGACAGACGGCAGTTTGTAGTTTTATGTTAAAACAGTTACAGGAGCTTCAGGTTTTAGAAGAAGTTTAGGCTGAAAGACTTCTCAAAGTATTCTCCCCGACACTGAGAATATCAGGAGCTGACCCTTTGTGCAGTCACATTTTACAACTGGACACAATCTGCAGACATTTAGCTAAATATACTTTAAGTATAAAGAGGAACATTCTTGGCTTTTAAGACTTGGGGTTAAAGTCTTTTAACGTCTGAACCCCAGCTTAACTAAGTGCATTTTCTCCAGTTCAACTTTACCCAAATCTAAAGGGTTGCAGCCTATGGGCCAGTGCAACGCCTGATTTGAGCTAAGAACTTTATTCTCACAATGTTCCCACGTTGTCGTCACTTTTGTGACATTTTGTTTCATCACTTTTTTGTCACTTTTTCTTCACTTCTTCGTCACTTTTTTGTCAAATTTTTGTTACTTTTTTGTGATTTTTTTGTGATTTTTTGTCACTTTTTCTTCACTTCTTCGTCACTTTTTGTCACATTTTTGTCACATTTTTTGTTACTTTTTTGTGATTTTTTTGTGATTTTTTGTCACTTTTTCTTCACTTCTTCGTCACTTTTTGTCACATTTTGTGACTTTTTCTTCACTTTTTTGTCACTTTTTTGTCAAATTTTTTGTTACTTTTTGTGATTTTTTGTGATTTTTTGTCACTTTTCTTCACATTTTTGTCACTTTTTTGTCAAATTTTTGTCAAATTTTTGTGAGTTTCTTGTGATTTTTTTGTGATTTTTTTGTCACTTTTCTTCACTTCTTCGTCACTTTTTGTCACATTTTTGTGACTTTTTCTTCACTTCTTTGTCACGTTTTCATAATTTTCGTCACTTTTTTGAGACTTTTGTCAGATTTTTTGTTGCTTTTTGTTCCATTTTCTGTGCTTTTTGTCACTCTTTTTTTGTGACCCTCTTATCCTTGTTTTCGTCTCGTTATGTCACTATGTTGACACTTTTTTCCAAGAATTCTTTCAGATGTGGTTAAAGTGGAACTGGACAAAATGTGCTCAGTACAGGTGGGGCTTAACAAGTGTCTCTCTCTGCCATTTTGCTACATAGAAGGAGCTCACAGGGTAAACAAGTTTGGAGGCCGCCTGAGTGGAATGAGTTTATTGATTTCGCTGGGACAGTGTAGCAAAGAGCAGGTTTCTTGTACTTACAGACATACTCTATACTCACTTAATCCAGGCCAGTTTTTTAAAGCTGATGGAAGTTGTTAATGTAATGCCAAATGAAGAACAAATAGTTTTCAGATATTGGGAACTGCACTGGCAACAATCTGCAACTGACTACAGCGAGGAGCGAGGAGAGCGAGGAGAAAGAATCTGGTATTTGAGAGACAATATCTCTGCTGCGATGGAAGATTCCTTAACAAACATTTTGGCAGTGCATCATCACCAAGTCTCACTCTAATCATTTACAAACCCTTCCCCGAGTTGGACGCACACAGAGGGCACTGTGGCACAGCTCTGGGTCAGGCCACATCCAAAAGTCGGCATTAAACACTAATCTCCTCCTTATTATCCAGACTTACTTTTCCTAATTCAATATCCGGCGTTACACAACCTGGACTATCAGACTTTTCGGAATAAACAACAAAAGATCACAGAGTCAGCGCAGTCCAGAGTTGTTATCGAATGATTTATGTGTCCAGCATTGTCGGAGCAAATTTATCCTATTTTCATCATGACAGGGGAAGTAAACTGACTAAAATAAATGATTGTACAAATCTGTGCTGAGGGAAAGCAAAACATAGAAGTGGGAGAAACCGAGTTACTCAAAGCCGTGCGGACATTTGGAGAATGTAAACTCACGAAATCAAAGAAAGGCTGTCCTTGCTGTAAGGCAGAAGTGGTAACCTTCATGTCACGCTCTGGAGGAATGGCCTTTCACGTTGTGCAGACAAGACCCAAAAATGTGCCAAAATGTTGTTTGGTAATTCTTCGCACACGACACATCAACACATCATGTTTTCCCACTCACTATTTCTACAGCAGGAATAATGCTGTATCTTTGAAATTCTGAAAGTATCTAATGTGTGTTTTAACCTCTTACCCCCGCCTAAACTGAGAGCTGAGAGTGTAATGCCTCATTTGAAAGCTGAGACTACACTGTAAAATGTAAAATTTGTTTCAACTCAAAAAATTCATTCCAAGGGCTGCCAAGAAATTTTATGTGTAATCAATAACCATTTTACAATCTAGTCGATTTGAAATTTGAGATTCACCTCTTTCGTTCAATTGTATTCTTAGGTTGACATAACTGTTTCCAGTTTTCTGAAGTGAAAAATGTAGACTGATTTAATTTGTGACAGACGTTTTTCACTTCAGACAACTGGAAACAGTTATGTCAACCTAAGAATACAATTGAACGAAAGAGGTGAATCTCAAATTTCAAATCGACTAGATTGTAAAATGGTTATTGGTTACACATAAAATTTCTTGGCAGCCCTTGGAATGAATTTTTTGAGTTGAAACAAATTTTACATTTTACAGTGAAAAGTGATCGTGACCTTTTTATCAGGTTGTCGCAGCGTTTTTGAAGTGTTTTTGTTGCTTTTTCATTGTTTTTTTGTTGTGTTTTTGTCACATTTTTGTTGCGTTTTCATCCTCGTTTTCGACGCTAATTTGATGCCTTTTTTTTAAGCTTTCAGATTTGGGTAAAGCCAAACTGGATTAAATGTGCTCGGTTCAGGTGGGGCTTTTAATCCAAAGCAGGGGTTATTATGCTATATTGATCTGAAATGGACTGTTTAAAGTTTCCGCTTTGACCGGCTCTGCAAATCGCCTCTATCCCTTTAACCTCTTAACCCCACCTTAACATTTCCTCCAGTTATTTTCCATGTATCCAGGCATTACGCTAATCTAAAAGCTTCTTGAAAAAAGTGTCGAAATATTGACAAAAACGAGACGTGAAACGAAGATGAAAACACAACAAAAAACGTGACAAAAACCGTGACGAAAGGCTGTAGGCTGTATAGGAGCATGGGTGTAAGGAAAGGCCTCATCTGTAAATTGGTAAGAGGTCTAACGCCAAACCGGATGTGCGTCAGCGTCCGCCATGATAAGAAGCGTCCCAATTGGACTGTTGGTTAGGAAGGAGTTAGGGAAAGTAGCCTGTATGCTAACTATCGTAGCCACTTTAGCATAGTGACCTCTGGTGGTCCCTTACCAGCGATTAGGAGCTACAGTATGTGCCATCCCATAAGCCACCGCGCCGCATGGCAAGGGGTGATGTCACTTCCCCTTCCCCTGGGTAAGGACGGTCGAATTGGGCAAATGCTGCTGAAGCTCTAGTTCACTAACTGCATAGGGATCTAACAGTTGACCCCATGAAAGGTTAAGGATTAGTTGCTAGTGTTAGGACTAAGAGGATACAATTTAAGGGTTTCGGAATCAGCCTTAGATGCTATAAGAGACGCTATAAAGAGAGCGCTTCCTGGTTATGTAGTGCCGTGGGAGGAGCTTGGAGTGAACTGGTGGAGCACTGCATGAGCTAACATCACAGATCTGTGAATAGCCCCTGCGGAAGATTCAGAGATGACTCAAACGTGCATCAACGAACGGCTCAAAGCGCAACTTTCAAAGAGCTCATTTATCAAGACACAATTTAGTCAAATAGTTCTCTTCAATTTAGTTTTAGTCGAAAATTGCATGTAAATTCATCTTAAATTTAAAGCAACAGGCAACCATTTTCCATACTGAGATATGTTCTCACCTGAGCTTAGACGGGTTGATACGCACCTGTCTGGTCTTTGTGCCCGTGGAAGAGCTTGGTCGCTTCTAACTTCACCCCCGTTTGGAGCTATAGGAATATGCTGGGAGAAGCCAAATCAGTGCTAAATTTGTAAATTAGTAGTTTCAGGAACACTTTTGGTCTGATGTGATGGATTCAGAGAACAGACCAAAACATTTGCTGGAACCAATGGCCGCTGGCTGCTCTGCTTTGCGACGACGACACTGGAGGCCGCCATTGCAGTAGTACCGCCATATAGCCGCTAGGCCCCCATTGGAATGCATTGCACTTTAGACACGTTAAAAACAACTTTAATGCCCAGTGCCTAATTTTTTTGAACTGTCTACAGCTAGATATTCGTAGGATAAATTTTAGAAATCTCCTACTTAACGGGGGTCGGACTGTTAGCATTGGAGCTGCGCGAGCTACACGTCACACAAGGGCCGAGTCTACAGTGAAGATCCCGCCCTTATGCCCTTATTAGGAACATGCTTCGTCAGAGCTGGGGAGGAGGAGTCTGTAAATCCGCCATGATTTCCCCTCGAACGTGGTCATTGTGGTAAACGGGGAGGAGTGAGTATTAACGGTCTATTAATAATATATGTCTATGGCTGGAACACTCTCATTAAACACCATTATACCAGATCAAATCTTTGCCAGATCCTCCTAAATATTTCCCGGATCCTTTACCCTGAAAAACTGAAAATTGGGGGATCAAATTAAGCACTGGGCCAAATGCTAACAACATCTTTGGTCGTTTTGCGTGACTGAGCGCACGCGTAAAGACCAGACAGGCACGCATCAACTCGTCTAAGCTCAGGTAAGAACATATCTCAGTGTGGAATAACGGTGGCCTATTCCTTTAAGAAGTGAAGTGTGGATGATTTTAGTCTCTTTTGTTTCATGTTTATATTTTAGTCGACGAAAATATCTGGACATTTTAGTGACAGTTTTAGTCTCATAAACAACTTTTAATGTAGTTTTAGTCTAATTTTAGTATATTACTTTGATTACCGGTGTATTGCAGTATTCGGTCCCAAAAACAAATGACAAAATGTTGGGGGGAAAATAGTCTGCTGCTGAGCTACTTGTGCATAACCCCCCCTTTTAAAGAAAAGACTGCGATATAAACTGTTAAAGGGGGGGTATTATGTAAAATCGACTTTTTCAAGCTTTATATCATGTTATTATGTCATTCCCTCATTAAACACATGCCTGGAGTGTTGCCTTGGCTCACTCACATATTTTTGAGTAATCAGTAAAAACTTAGACGGCAGCCATTTTAGGTGTAGCTATGCCTCAGTCCTCCTAGGAACGCCCCCACCTCCTGGAGACGCCTCTGGACCTTTCGTCACCAGCCAAGCCACCAACCACTGCTCCTCAGCTCAGCAGAGCCCTCTCCCCGCACAGTAGTGTTGTTTAGATGCCACAGCAGTGTGCTGAAGGGGGCGTGTCAGAAAGCTTCTTAAAGAGACAGAGGCCTATTTCAAGACGTTCAGTACAGCCATTTTGAGAGAGCAATTTTATTCAAGGCAGTTATTTTAATTTACTGCATATACAGACCAACAGAAGGTTACGTCATCATTGTAGTATGCTATAGACTGGTGCTATGTGATTGAAAAAAGCATAATACCCCCTCTTTAAAGAAAAAAGAATAAAATATTTATAGAGGCCTATTCTGCAGCAAATAAAAAAAGCTACGGACAATTAGATGTGGAATTGATATGAGTATATTATACAACTTCGGACGCACTGACAGTTGAGCAAAAACTTCAATATATTTCCCGAGGTCTCAGTACAAGTAAAAACCCACTTCTCTTTTGAACGCGGCGCCGTGATAATCTGTTTCTCGCTCTGTAATTATGAGTGAACATCTTGTGCGGTTACACTGTGCTTTCGCCCGTCGCTCTTTAAGAAGCACAACACTGGAGACGTTAGCAGGCCCTGTGCCTTGTCCCGCTCCCTCATTTGTCCCTCTGTCTCTGTGGGTGGTGAACGTCCTGTCCCGTCACGCCGTGTGTCGGACTGTGGCACAAGTGCGGGAGTGAAAAGGCGAGATCGGCCTCTCAGAGAACACGGGCTGCTCAGAGCCGGGGGTGTGGGGTGTGGGGGGGACGTGTACCTAACGCTCGAAACAGCTCGTCCATCCCAGAACACCGTGATCGCACAAACAGAGCCACGCTTACATTCACAAGAAACTCCTTCCCAAAACAACAGAAGAGCCAGAGTTAGTCTGGATAGATTGGAGAATGTTCCCAAAGTCTGAAAAAATCTAATCAAATCTGGCCTTTAGACAGTTTGTTCTTGATTTTACAGCGTCTTTTATTAGTCCCAAGCAGGTCTCTTGTCTTTAGCCATAATAATTGACAAACACTCTCCTAGTTTGATCATTAATGGATATTTTTTATTTAGATGAAGCTTAAAGTGCATATGACAGGTCTGAATGCTTTGGAAAATATGACTTATTTAGAAGGACACACATCAGTTGCATAATTATCATTTTTATTTCAGTGAAGCAGCAATTTTAATGAAGACATGTTGGGCAGAAAAGTAATTTTTATTTGAATTTTTAAGCTACTGACAGGAAGTGACATAAAAGAAGGTAAAGCTCCACTGCAGTTTGACTCATTTCCCATTGACTTCACACAGTTGCACGGCAACAGTTTAAATTGTTTGCCGTCACTTCCTGTCAGTGTCCAATAAGGAAGTGAAACTATAAACATCACAAAAATGGCCGAACTGAAGAAAGCTGCAGGTACAATCTTTAGCAAAATCTTAAATATAATCGTGTTAACTATGTTCAAGCAGAAAACACTGGCAAGGATCCCAACAAAACCCGCTTAGAAATATTTATTAGGCGAGATAGACGAAGGGCGATGTGTTTTGCTGAGTGCTGGATGCTGAATCCAGATAGCTGTGAACAACAGAGATAAAGAATTGTTTGGTTAAATAGACTGCCGGGAAAATAGAAGAGTAAGACCAGATGAGCGAACAGGCCTGTACGGCACCACACCGGCTCACAATAGAAACTGCAAATTCTATTGACGTTCTGATCATTATTTGGATGCAATTACACAACATGAAGTATCTGACTCCTTTTGTACCCTTCTGTTGGCGTTATGGTTCCCAGATAATCTCATGAGTAATGAGCAATGGGTCTCTCTCTCTCATGTACAGTATAACATTATTGCCCTTCACATCATATTTGCCAAAATAAGTGAAAAGAGTTTATTGCAACACCCTCCAGGACCTCCAGAGAACCTCAGGCCTATAGATTTTAGACAAATGTATGCAAAGATGTGCATGTTGGGAGTTGTCAGGTGACTCGCCCTCCTGCCCCTCAGGCGCTGTTTGGAAATAGCTTCTGGTTTCCATTGAAAGGATTTACAATGTTTTTGCCTTTTGGGGTCTTCTATTCTCACTCCACACCTCCCTCTGTGAGTTTTACCATTTCACTACCTAAATCTACAGTGTGATCATTTGGTTGGTTTTGTGAAGTTTATTTGTGTCGCAGTCGGGACTGTTTAAAGTGGCGCTAGCCCGCAGTTAGCTTTGTCCGTTAGCCTGTTAGCTTCTTCTTTGTGATTCCATTAGTGTGTATTGGTGGCTCCGATCCAGTGGCAGTCAAGTTGGAATTTGAAATAATGCTTCATATTACTAAGGCCTTAACAAAACATGCATTTTAAGATTGTTTAGTAATTTCTCATGTGTTGGAGCAAGTTGTAAACGACAAGATTAAGTTGATGTGTATTAGTCTAATTTTAAGAACGTATTTATCCAGTAATCACTATTATTTTTCAATTGTTATGCGAAATTCTGAGGAAATTAATGAAGAAAAATATATATATTCAAAATACTGGGGCACCCCGTGGAATCTTTGGATTAACAAGGGGGGGACGCAATATGCTGGACTTTAGGAAGAGCTGGCTTATTGTGTTGCTAATGGCCTCGACTCTTGCGTTAAATGGGATTTTTTTTAAAGGACCAGTCTTGACCCAACAGTCTAGCCCTGAGATTAAAAACATTAATACCATTTAAAATAGTTTTCTATTATTATTTTGGAGAATCTGCTAACCTGTTTGTGTCTGGAGAGAGAGAAAAAGTGCATATATGCAATGTTGACGACTGACGTAAGGCCTGGTGTGAAACTCTGGCACGGATTAAAATGTTGTAAAGGTGAAGCACTGTTGAGAATGACTCTACAGGTGTTACCAAACCAAACATTTAAAGGCTCAAGGTGTATCATACATATCCTCATAGTCAATAATTGGTCATGAGGTCTGACTTATCCTTCTGACTTACCGTGTAAAGCAGTTTGATCTGTATCGAGACAATAAGCGAGAGTGACGATCTGTTTGGTCATAGGAGTACCATCGTCAATATACATTTTAAGATCAGAAGATGGTAGAGCGTGGTGAGCTCCAAAAAGAATACAGTTAAGGCATTCATTTTAATCTTCAGTGGTGATAAGGGCATAATAAGTTGTTTGTACGATAAGTAAGACCAATCACTTTGTCACAGAAACTCTCAAAACAATGAGGTTGGCGATTTGTAATCCCCTCAAAAACTCCCACGTGCATCCAGTTCATTTCCCCCAAACTCATTTCTCTATTTGACTCTTGAAAGCTGGTTTTAAAACTCATCCGTGTGACTAACCCTCCTTAACCCTCTGGTGTCTGATGTTGTTGTGTGCGCTCCTCGTAAACACCTGAACTCGCCTCTGTGCCTGTGTGGGCGGGAGCCATGTTGGGAGAGAGAGTAACCACAGAGCCCTCCTCTCAGCACCCGCCCCATTAAAGCGTCGTCCCAGCCCTTTCCCAGCACACCGGGATTAACAGCACTTAAACGGTCGCATTGGGTTAGTAGGTGCTCCCACTCTGGCTGACTCCTGCATATGGTACAGCCCACGGCTCTGCGTCTAAGCCCGGTTATAGTGTTCACGGCGGGGGGCTAAGCTCAGAACATCCTCTGTTTTACGGCGGAGGATGACAGAACGGCAGAGGGCAGGGAGAGGTGGAGGCAGATGGGGTAGTGTCGAAATGTCAGCTGCTCATTGTTCGCTTTGTGTGATTTGTTCTCGTGGTCTCATGCCCTTTGTGGCTAATCATAAACAGACACAATGAGAGGTTGTAAAACATTAGATGCATCATGAGACGGCAGCAGTGGGACAGTGAGTGTAGTGTGTCTGGGCCGGTGTCTTCTAGCATGGAGCTCCAGAAACAAGGTCCACTGTGGTCGCTCAGGGCTCCCGAAAGACTGAGCCAAAAATTGCCAAAAAACAGCTCACATACGGCAAGGCAAGAATTTATGTATTTACAAAGTCGCCACACTTTTTCACAAAGTCACTGCACGAAAACCCATAAACCATAGTTTTAAATGAGCAGAGAACATTGAAAAGCCGTGATCACACACACAGACGGATAATCGAATAGGGCCGATAAACGGTATGACATTTTAGATGAAATGGTTCACACTGTATAAGCGGTGCTTGATTCATTCTCCACAGGAAGAAGGTGACCTGCCCTCTCCAGATCGGTGGAGAGTCCTTGCCTCAAGTGGAGGACTTCAGTTTGTTTGTTTGTTTATTAAAGCAGTACTAAGTAACGTGTTTACCTTAATAAATCCTTTCCGTAGTCCCTGTGGGGGTAATACAAGTGTTAATGGGATGATTGGGGGTCTTTCATCTCCCACTGGTGTCTCTGATCAGAAAACCATGCTTGCAACTTGACTGCCACCGGGGCGGAGCAAGCAATACACACTAATGGAATCACGGAGAAGAAGCTAACAGGCTAACGGGCAAAGCTAACTGCGAGCTAGCGCCACTTTAAACAGTATTTACAGCCAAGTTTGAGTGAAAACAAATATTCCCATTGTATAACTGGATGTACAACACCCCTCTCTCCCTTCATCTTTTCTGTCAGTGTAGTATTTACTCTCCAAGACATTTAATAAGTTAAAAAATCGTAACTTGCTAAGACACCTGCAGTTGCGCTTATGGCCTCTAGGGTCAAGAGTTACTTAGTACTGCTTTAAGATCCCCATTAGCCATCGCCTTGACAATGGCTAGTCTTCCTGGGGTCCAGATTATAAAATCACAATATAAAACAACATAAATAAATACACAGTTACAACATATTTCATTTGTTGAAGTGTGATAACAGAGTCTTTTAAAAATATTTTGTCTGCAATGTTAGAAATGTCTTTAGGCAAAGAGTTCCAGGATTTCATTCCTCTGAACATAACAGCCTTCTGTCCAGTCTGAGTGTTACATGATGGAGGAAAATGACCATTTACTGCGTGTCTTGTGTAAAACTTATGTATGGAACAACTGAATACAAGTACATCATATAAAACCTTAGGGAGTTTTAACACAAGAATCTTTTGAAAGAAGCAAAGAAGGGCAAAATGTAGTCTATTCTTCACCAATGTCCAGCCTAAAGTTTGGTGCAACCTTTGAATATTTGTATAGTATTTTGAGCACCTCAGTGCAAGACGTGCCGCCTTATTTTGCACTAACTGTAGCTTCTCAATGTCTTTTTCGGAGGCACTGGACCACAGTATCTCATGGTCTTGTTCACGAGTGAGGGACGGATGGAGTGTGAGATCGGTGCGGCGTCAGCAGTGATTCGGTCTCTGTATCGGACTGTTGTGGTGAACAGGGAGCTGAGTCGGGGGCCAAAGCTTATGATTTACCAGTTGATCTACGTTCCCACCCTCACGGAAAGGACAAGATCGTGGATACAGACTGCTGAAATGAGTTTCCTTTGCGCTCTTACAGAGTTACAGAGTAGAGCCGCTGCCCCTTCACTACGAGAGGAGCCATCTGTTTCAGCTGCTTCCTGGTCGGATTGACACGCTGGAGGGACTATGTCTGGCCTGGAAACGCCTCAGGATCCCCCGAACAGCTGGAGGAGGTGTGTGCATGGAGAGGGAAGTCTGGGCATCTCTGCTCAGACTGCTGCCTCCACAACCGGCCCCGGATGAAGCGGAAGAAGATGGATGGTTCCTATGATGATCGCTTGTTCCACCAAAAAAGATCCAAATTACTAAAGTCCTAAAAAATGTAAAAAAGGGCGGTAAGTTACAACCTAACCCTTCACATTGTAACATGCATACGTTAATGTGTGTATAACTGAATCCTGCCTGTTCCTCATGAACTTCTAAAGGACACAGTACTCAGCTTTGATGTTTTCATATAATCAGAGCATTAGAATCTATCCATATTAAAATAAGCCCTATTATTTTTGAGGCAGTGCAGCACCATATATGTCAGATCTTCAGATTGAGAGGTTGCCCCCGTGACACTGGATAAAGGAGAGTCAAATGCAGCGAATTTAAAAGCAACAGAGTATGAAATGAAAATGAATATGGCAGTTTTCGCAAATGAGTTTTCAAGGACGCAGGAGGCACAGGGGAGACAAGGAGTGTTTGAAAGTTAGCTGCGAAAATACTATGTACTTGAGAACTACCATCTCACACATACTGCATGTTCAAAGACATCTGCGGTACTACTATTAATCTCGGGTACTCACACATATTCTTGGCTTTATCAATACTTAACCCTACACGTAATACATTCTGAAGAACTGCATCGATAACATTTCACCGTCCAAATATGTGGCTGTACTTATTTTTGTTTTGACATTCTGACAATAGTTATTTAATGACTTTGTTTCACACAAGAGGACAATAAGAACAGCTGCTCCAAAAGAACAATGAAGTGTTTCTGGAGTCGGGACCATTAAAACTGCAAGGACCTAATTACTTTTTAAACATCACTGATTATGCACAAAGCTTAACCATGTGGCTTTAAAAAACCTCATTGTAGCAACAAGTTCCAACTACTACGAGAAAATAGAAACAGTCCATTTGAAATTGTAACAAAAGGAATATGGAAGAATTAGACATAGACGCAGAGAGTAGAGCGGAGTAGAGTAGAGCTTTGAGTGCCTAAAGCAAGAATTTAGAAATATTCTATACATTACAAGCTTTAAAGACAGTTTACTTCGCACATCGCTTGTTTGGAACAGGTGCGTAAGAGAAGGCACATAAAGGCCAAACATAGAATCTCTCGCACACTGTCTACTTGAAAAGCCATCGTAAACAGGGTCATTTAAGATGGCTACTCATTCTTAAGAAAAACAACATTTCGCCGAAACGTTGCATTGAATGTACTTATGTGTGAGATTTTATCCTGTTATACATGGGGTCGGTCTATTAGTCCGACAGCCCATTAGTCCGATGTCTCATTATTCCAAAAATGTCCCATTGAGTAGGGGTTGAAAAATTAGGTTCAGGCAAGAGTCCACTGACCTTAAGGTTAGAGCCAGTGGTTGTTTATGGCTCTCTAATCCACAACACAACTGGGTTAAAGATGTCAGACTAATGGCACCTCTGCTCAATACATTTTCGGAATAATGAGACGTTGGACTAATGGGTTGTCGGACTAATGGCATGGCACCTTATACATTACAAGTACAATATAATCGTGTATGAGATTATGTAATTGCATGGATTTTGTTATTAAAATGGGGTGGGTTTAATTAAGAATTGCTCTTCAACCTACTCTTTTTTGCATGGAATGTATTTAATATTTTACATATTTTTTGTATTTATATGAACAAAATAGAGAAAAGAACAAATGAATAAATGAATGGATAAGGATAAGCACGACTAGGGTTGCCAATTTGAGAACAGAAAAATAAGGGACACTTTTGGGCAACCAGGGTGAGGGCGATAGCGACATCAATAGACAAATTTAGTGCTTGTGATTTGTAATTACAGATTATTTTTCATTTGCTGTAACCAGGTTTTTAACATATATGCATCCAAAGAATGTTGGATCTTTTATTTATTCATGTTATATATTATATATTTTACGGGTTAAGCACTTTCTTTCTGTAAGGTTAGGTATTGCATGCTTATTAGCAGTGGTTAAAGTGGACTTTAGGAGGTGATGGAACTCTAATCTAGAAGACTCAGAACGCTACATTAGGTCGATATATGAAAGGCTGTGTGTAGATTACATGTAACAGAAGGTGTTTTATACTACTTTTAATTTATTTAATTTAGAAATAAGTTTTAAACCATTTTACAGAATAACTCTTCTTTATCTGTGCTCTTGTTTGAAATACTCTAAGAAAGTTAGAGTAACAGCCAGTCCTCCCCAGGAAATTTTACAGTGATGAAAACAGAACTGTCTATTGTCTAACTGCAATTAGACTACGTTTATTTATTCTATTTATGTATTGTTTTTCAAAATCCTGGGTTAGTTTATGTCGGTAAAGTTGATGATTTCATGATAAATGCTGTTATATTGAGGCGCATTAAACCTGCGCGCATGGGGAGCAGACGTACTTGCTGCTGGTCTTATGATTAGTCTCCAGTTTCTCTCTGAAGAGTGGACTTCTTTCTAGCGCAGATTTAGTGAGTGACAGGCATGGATCTGTTATATTATGAAGGGGAGAATGAGAGGATCCTCGAAATACGGGACAATAGCCGGCCCTTATTGATTCAATACGGGACGCACCTTTATTTTAAAAAATACGTGACGATTCCGTATTTCAAGGGACGGTTGGCAACCCTACGCACGACATCAGCAATTATTGTTAGCGCAATATTATTTGATGCAATATCCGTGATGCACGAACACTCAATGTGTCATTAGTTATCAAATATTGCTTGTTATATTCACACCATGCAGCCGTGTTACTGAGCTAAATGATGTAAAAGCTGAAGGACATGCTCTGCCCTTCATCAGTGTGACACACAGAGGGAGCGACACTAAGCTGTTTAATTCATATCTGCAGCATATGGCGCATCATATGGTAATGTCCAGTCCACCTGACAGAGCTCGAGCGCAGGGCCGACATGCAGCCGCTCGCTGAACGTGTCTCCTATACCGGCCCCATCACACGCGGCAGATGGAAGATTAAATCGAAGACGCATCGTCCCGTCCTCAGATCATATGGATTACTGACATACGGAATACATGCCACCGCTAATGTGCCAATAAGGATGAGAAACGCAGACGCCATGTTTGTTTTGGGAGCTGGCATATGTTTGCTTAAGCTCGACAGAAGAGAATGAACCATGTTTTTGTTTTACATGTAATCTTGTATTAAATAGTGTTTTCAGCATGTTTGTGTATCGGTCCTCAGTCCGATAATAGGCTTTAAATCATAGAGACGTTTCACCATGAAGGATGAGAGAAGTTTTTATTTTAGAGTAAATAAGGTGAAGTCCATGATAAGGTCATCTTCCCACTGGAGCTGCAAAAATGACCCGGGCTGTTACTTGTCATTTCGACAAAGCCTTCGAGATGAACGGTGGACAACTTTAAACTAGAGCTGGGCGGATCGATACCAAAATATTGATATTTTGTGACTTGTATTAAAAGTATACTGTAGATACTCACGTCTAGATATCAACACACTGATTTCTTTAACCTCTTACGCCTTAACCGAGTGCATTTTCTCGGCTTTACCTAAAAGCTTCTGGACTGGAGAGTCAGTGTAACACCTCACAATAACAACTAGTTAGGGCAGCAGGGTGAGGGCTTGCTGGTGGGGGGCTACTGCCCTCTACCAACTGGCCATATCACACCCTGGCTTTTTAAGGCACCTCACTAAACAAGACAAACAACAAAAATAATAAACAACCACAACCAATATTTTACAGTAGAAATGGGAATGTCAATAATAATGGGTCGTGTTGACTATGTATTACTTATTATAACTAAATCAATAGTCAATTAATAGAATGGTGACTGGTGTTTATATGTAATGATTGGATATGGTTATTAAGTGAATGGGAAAGAGTAATAAGAAAAGAAAAAAGTACAAATTGTAAATAAAATAAAAAATAAAATGTTTATATATATATATTGGTAATCGGCATACACTTCTATCTCCATGTTATGTCTTTCTTACTTTGGAAATCTTGTAAACATCCTGTGATTTTCTTTTTGTAAAACATGAAATGTTTTTCTTTAACAATGTTGTTATATGTAAAGTTAACGCGGACAATTGTAATTGTACAAATTAGGAATTTGTAAAGTGTTATATTGTATGTAAACATGAGCTGTTGTATTACTGTATCCGGAATGTAAATTCATTTTGAATATGGGGGTAGGCACTTATAAGCTTTCTTGCTTCTGCCTACTCCTTTTGAGTTTTTCTTTTTTTTGTTTTGTTACTTTATTTATTTTTTTCACTGTAATAATATTAATGTAAATAATCACTCAAATAAACCCAATCAAACACCTCAGTTGAAAGCTAAGACCTACAAAACTGATCTAAACTGATCTGTTTCCTTGAGTCACCTTTTTCACTTTCTTCTTGATCTCATTTTTGCTCATTTTGAGTTTTTGTCACTTTTTGCCGCACTTTCATGATTTGGTGTTTGTATTTTTTTGCTTTTGTGTTGCGCTTTTGTTGATTTTTTTGTTGATTTTCGTTTGCGTTTTTTGGTCACATTTTTGCCACATTTTTGTTGCTCTTTCGTGGCTGTTTTGGTCACTTTTTGATACATTTTGCTGTGTTTTCATCCTCGTTCTCTTCTCGTTTTTTTTTTGCTTTTTTTCGAGAAACTTTTAGATTCTGGTAACACCAAACTGTAGATAATGTGCTCGGTTCAGGTGGGGATTAACAGGTTAAAGCTATTGGGCCCTGTAGACTAGACTTTGGCGATGACGGGGTGCTCTCTGTAAAATCTTCAGACTTGACGCTGTAAGTGGGCTGGACAGACTCCCATGGCGACGATGTTATCAGCTTATGAGCCACATGCAAGAATAAGGCTTTGTTCATTACTCTCGTTTCAGTGCATTTTAACGTAATCGGTATCAGATCGATATCAAAATCTTAGCCTAAATGTCCCTTGTTATGGATCAAATCTAAAAAAAAAAAAAAACACTGTTATTGCCTATCTCTGCTTTAAAGAACCACACAGATGGTGACTCTGTTTCCAGCCTGGTTATTTTCTGATGCTGCCCACCTTCCGAATGGCGTCAGGCAGTGGGCGTGGAGGGCTGCGTACAGAGACCTTCATTTCCTGCTCTTCAACAGAGGCCTCCAAAGGTCTCTGTCTCCTAGAAACAAGATTGCCACAACATGTGTTTACGTGTTCTTTGGTTTCTGCAAGGAATAATAATTAAAGCTCTCACTGGTTGACAAGTGACTGATCCGTTGCCACTTTATAAATATAGTGACAATTAGGCGGCGCACTAAGACGACCTCAGCGACTACTCAATACTGCCTATCTTACTTCTTACTTTGACCATGTTTTATAGGATGGAAGCCCAGAGTGTCCCAGTGAGAAACAAGAAGTTGCCCTGCAGTTGAATCCTGCACAGTCGTCACAAGCTCACCCAGAAAAGGGGGAGCGAACTGATTATGACCAGTTACAGCAGGACTTGGTCTAAAGACCTGAAAGTGGCCGCACCTCCTAAAGCAGCCTAGATTTGCCTTTTGTTTTTGTTTTGGAATCGCGATATTTCAACCTTTCAAATGAGTCGTCCCTGATGTCGACCTCTGGGAAACAACATTCTGGGCCCGATCTTGTGTCTCAAAATGACTATAGCGTAACATTTTGCGCTTATTAGGAGCACACTTTGTGATCTTGCCAGACTTAGCGCATTTAAGTGGGGAGTATGTGGGGTTGGAGACACACTTTATCCTCCAACCAGATCGACTCTGCAGCTGGTGAGGGGCAGGGAGAGGGGTAGTGGGGGGTGAACATGTGCATTTGTTTTGTTTCACATTTACAGCAAAGCGCAGGCCGATCCGCGCCACAGCAGCAACATGAACATTGTTTAGATCATTCGGGACCCCCATGGGGTCGCGAGACAAATGTGAGGGGTCGCCAGATCATGTAGATAAAATATACATATTTTTATATTATATTATATATTATATTATTTTTATATTATATTAGCATATAATATAATATTTTATTGTAGCATGTGTGTGCCAGAGTGCCATTATTTATTATTTGCCATTATCAGAGTGCCATTATTTGCTCGTAATTTGATTAATTTTATTTTAGCCATTTGTTTTTTACCTCGTGAGTAAAGAATTATGTAGGCTAATGTTCCTATTTCTCATGGTGTGACCTCACAAACCCCTTTAACTGTTATAATGGGGGTCGCGGCTCCAAAAGGTTGAGAACCCAGTGGGTTTAGATCACGATGGGTCAATAACGTTTTTAGTTTGACCTGTGAGAGCCTAAGGCTTAAGGAAAACACAAGGCAAGGATGTAAACGAGAAAATGAATGTCAGTGGTGCTCCTATCAGAGCAGCCACCTCCTCTTGCGACGCCCTCTCCTAAGTGGCGAAGGCGCAAAGCACATAGCTCAGCCACTCAGACAATCTTGTGCCAGGCATAAGATCTGGCCCTCTGAATCTTATGACCTCCACACCTCAGAACTTGCAGACCTTTGCTAATAACTTTCTAACCAAATCTAGTTTTTTTTGCTTTGGAAACGTGAATATTGTTCTTCCCCTATCCCTACATTTGTCTTTGCTCTACCGGCTGTTTCCATCGTAAAACCACAAACGTCCTCATTAACAAAACACGCCACATGTCGCTTGCGTCTCATCTGGCTTTTCTTTGATTGGTTAATAAGCTTGTTTTTTTGGGAATTCAGCGAAATCACACAGAATAGGAAAAGTGTTCTGACTGGCGAGGCTGTGACGATGCATCATAAGCTAATGTTTTATAAGCAACACGATACAAATAAAAGCGGGCGAGAGAAATGCCCCACTAATACCGAGAGACCACAGAGGATTCGGGTTAATGGCAACATGTGCAAATTACAACTGCTGTAAGCACTTACAATTATCAACTAAATTATCATTGACTCATAATAAACATGTCATTTTCATCCTCAAAGTGTGGTATTTTTACAGCTTTGTTTACGGGCTTGTCGTTTCCCTCTTTCCCTGGCTGGCTCATTACTGCACAGCTTGGCGCGGTCTATCCACCTGTTATTGCGAGTTAATGGCGCAGCCTGTTCTGTCAGGTCCGGTGGAAAGGGGAACGATGTGTGCAGCGTGTACGGCATATGGTCCGACCCGTTACAGCAATGTCAGGCAATGTCAGGTATATGAGCCTGTATTCGTGCAAAGATGGCCGCGGTATACCTGGTGAAAAATCATGAAAGTAAGGAACTGTGAGGTGAATACAAGGCCAAATCCCCCTAGCGCGATGTTCACCATATTAAACCCATTTGGCGCTACACTCAACTCCATAGATTAATCAGTAAAGCTTATGGGTTTAAGCCTATATACTGTAGATTACGGCATTTCACAGCACAGACTTCCCTTACATTAAGCTTATGCTCCCTCCAGGGCAAGTTTCACAAGGACACTTACACTGACAGTAACAGAACTTTTACCAAGCACTCTCCACAATTGCTTTGTTATGGATGCTGCATGCTGATGCCTGTTGTAGTTTACTATATACATTAATAAAGCTCAGAGTAAATTAGTTATGGCACTATTATCTACGTATTTACTGATATTAAGATGTTGTTTGTGTGGTTAATTTGTTTAATGGAAAATGGAAATTGAGCTTTTGGCGTCAGAAAATATATTCTGCAAATATAGATGTTTATAATTGGTAAAAAATCTTGAGTATCTTGAGTACGGTGCTTTCGCTGGTAGCCTGAGGGCGTCGCTTAGAGAAAAGGGCTCCCTCTTCGTTCCCCTTTCTACATTAACATCGCCGGCAGCCTTGTGTATCTTCTTAAAGGAGAGGTGTGGAGATGTTGTGATGACAAGGTGAGTCTCCAGGTAGTCTCGGTGAAAACTAACAGGTTCGATTTCAGCTGAGTCTCCGGTCTCCAGGAGGTCTCCAAGAGGTCTACGTGGTCATTGTGGCACTGTTGCAAACACTATTTGTTGTCCTCAACCTGTAAGACGTTTCTGTGACATCCCTGCAATGTTTAAGAAACCTGTCAGTGTCTTGAAAAAGTCTCAGCTGAACTCAAACCTGGAGACTCGCCTTATCTCTCTGTGACCAGTGGCAACTTGAGACTTGAGTCTCCAAGTCTCTAGGCCGGTGAGATAGGCCCTTAAAGGAACGGGCCACCGTTTGTCCATACTGAGATATGTTCTTACCTGAGCTTAGACGGGTTAATGCGTAGCTGTCTGGTCTTTGTGCCTGTGGAAGAGCTTGGTCGCTTCTAACTTCACCCCGTTTGGAGCTATAGGAATATGCTGGGAGAGGCCAAAAGCTAACAACAATGCTAACTGAGGGCACGCACAAAGACCAGACAGGTACGCATCAACTCCTCTAAGCTCAGGTAAGAACATATCTCAGTATGTAAAAACGGTGGCCTGTTCCTTTAAGCGCTCACAGGACGGTCAACAAACTATTTCTCCCACTGTGAATGAAACACTGTCCAGCTCCCGAATATATCGATGCTCAGACTCTAGCGCCAGTATTAAAGAGCGCGGGGAAAACTCCACGCCGCAGAAAGGTGATCGACACACCAGCACATCCCGCCTGCTCTGCTTTGTGACGACGACACTACGAGCTGCCATTGCTGTAGTACCTCCATATAACCGCTAGCCTTCCATTGAAAAGCATTGCACTTTAGACACGTTAAAGCAGTACTAAGTAAGTGTCGTAGCATGTTTTTTTGCTCATTAATTGTCTCCGGTCTCCAGGAGAATTGGAAATCCGCCACAAATATCCTCTCGAACGTAGTCATTGTGGCAAATGGGGAGGAGTGAGGAATGACGGTCTATTAATAATATGTCTATGGTTGGGGCATGTGCTGGTGTTTGAATGTGGATATTCCAGTTTAGTACATACAGTCTGTAGATGGAAAAGCTTGGGGGGGGGGGGGGGGGGGGACCACCACCACCACCGTGCATAACATCGCCATGGGAGTCTGTTTAGCTCACTTACTGCCCCACCTAGGAAACTAGGTGGGGCACTAGGAAAGAAAAGGTGTTGAAGTATCGCATTAATGTAATGAGTTAGTTTTCCAGAGGATTAATGAGATAAACTTAAATTAAGCACTTTTCAAAGTAACGTCGCCTAACCCTGTTTATGCCAAATAAAAGGTTGTGAGGCAATTTTCGTTTTAGCTTCCTCTGTTGTGGCAGGAGGTTGTGTGAGAAGAGAAGCACCGCAAGCCAAAACTCAGAGGCGATTGGTCTATTAGCTCACCATTAGAGGGAGGAAGAAAAAAAAACATCACGCCGACTCAACACTTATCCGCTGCTTAAACACCCCTGGCTAAGTCTTGGGGCCGTAGGTCAGTTCCATCAGAGGTCCCCTGTGTGCGAGTGTGCGTGCCAGGCTTCAAATGCCCCGCGGACCTTCAAAGGGAAGTGCGAGCGGAGAGGAGACAACTGATGAAAGGCGGCAAAACAAGTAGTTCCATTATAAAGATACGTTGCCCCGGGTGCCGCGATGTTCAGTTTTAAAGTTAGGAGCGTTGTGAGGATAAAAACATTGTGAGTTTACAATGTTTTTATCTATTTGTTGCATTCATTCGATGTCCAATAGCGCAGGTGTACAAATAGGAGATGCAGATGATCACTTCCTAAATATTTGGCAAAGCTACTCGGAGTATATGTGAAAGGCCTATTGTGTTCAAAAATAGATGAAAAAGAATACGTAGTTCTATTAAAATCAAAATCATTGTTTATTGTTATTATTTACATGTTGACCGGCCAGCCAGGGGGGAGAGAGAGGGAGGAGGCCCCGTGCCTGGCCTTTTATAAACACAGGAAGTAGGCGTCTCCTTGTTGAAGAACCAATCAGTGCCTTTAGAATACTCTTCTTCTGCGCGATCTGACTCCGCATTATAACACACTGCCCCCCAGTGGATATCAGAGTAAAAACGATTATAAAATGGGGAAGCTTTAGAGCAGAGATTACATCACAGTTTCATATAATCATTAAAGAGGGGGTATTATGCTTTTTTCAATCACATAGCACCAGTCTATAGCATACTACAATGATGACGTAACCTTCTGTTGGTCTGTATATGCAGTAAATTAAAATAACTGCCTTGAATAAAATTGCTCTCTCAAAATGGCTGTACTGAACGTCTTGAAATAGGCCTCTGTCTCTTTAAGAAGCTTTCCGACACGCCCCCTTCAGCACACTGCTGTGGCATCTAAACAACACTACTGTGCGGGGAGGGGGCTCTGCTGAGCTGAGGAGCAGTGGTTGGTGGCTTGGCTGGTGACGAAAGGTCCAGAGGCGTCTCCAGGAGGTGGGGGCGTTCCTAGGAGGACTGAGGCATAGCTACACCTAAAATGGCTGCCGTCTAAGTTTTTACTGATTACTCAAAAATATGTGAATGAGCCAAGGCAAAACTCCAGGCATGTGTTTAATGAGGGAATGACATAATAACATGATATAAAGCTTGAAAAAGTTGATTTTACATAATACCCCCCTTTAAAGCCTATTATGACAAAAACATATATAGAAATATTCAATAGGCCGAAGACAAAAAAACGACTGGGAACCACTAGTGTTGCTTTTAAAAAAACTTGACCAGATTCACAGTATGTGCAGTCTTCAAATGCTCAGTACTAATTTAATATTGGAGGCAAAAATGCAGAACAACAGACAAATGAATGACCCAATGGCGACAGCAGACAGGCCCCGCTGAGACGGACACAGGGGGGGAGGTTTTTGCATGACAAACCCGTCCCCTGTGTGTTTGTCCACTTGTGCCCCGATTGAACTGTTAATCAGTCTAATGTGGAGCAAGCTGTTCGTAAACTCCTCTCTTCTGCGTGGACGGATACTGTCGTGAGAGGTTAGACACACGACATCACAGCCTCACGAGAGCCCACAGCATCGGTCGATCACGGGTTTGGACTGGGGACAAAAATAAGTTGTTATGCCTTGCCAGAATCACGGAAAAGTAACAAGCCGTTGAAGTGTGATACAGTGCTGCAAAACTTAACTCTGCATTTACAACACGGAGCTAACTTTCTTTTCTTTTTTTAACCAGTTTCCTGCCTGTCCATCAAACAATGTGAATGTTCTTTTCGGCAATGCAAGTGTATTTATACTGTGCATTTCACACACAAGGCAACTCAATGCGCCTTACAATAGAAGATATGCAAAATGACAATCAGGTTAAAGTTAAAGAGGGGGTATTATGCTTTTTTTCAATCACATAGCACCAGTCTATAGCATACTACAATGATGACGTAACCTTCTGTTGGTCTGTATATGCAGTAAATTAAAATAACTGCCTTGAATAAAATTGCTCTCTCAAAATGGCTGTACTGAACGTCTTGAAATAGGCCTCTGTCTCTTTAAGAAGCTTTCCGACACGCCCCCTTCAGCACACTGCTGTGGCATCTAAACAACACTACTGTGCGGGGAGGGGGCTCTGCTGAGCTGAGGAGCAGTGGTTGGTGGCTTGGCTGGTGACGAAAGGTCCAGAGGCGTCTCCAGGAGGTGGGGGCGTTCCTAGGAGGACTGAGGCATAGCTACACCTAAAATGGCTGCCGTCTAAGTTTTTACTGATTACTCAAAAATATGTGAATGAGCCAAGGCAACACTCCAGGCATGTTTTCGATTTTACATAATACCCCCCCTTTAAGGCAAAGCACATACACAAAAAACATCAAGACATGGGATATGTCGACTGGAGGGCGGGGGTGGGGGAGATGAGAAAAGGTCATGAACGCAACCGCCGAAGGATTGGGGCGTGGTACGGGAGGGGATGTGAGTGCAGTTATTTGCATAGTCCTTGAATGTGTTTATAATGTAGTCGCGCAGCCTCAGTCTTTATCTGGTTTACCTGGTCTTTATTATTGAAAACTAGTTTTAGCCACAAGATCTGGCAATCCTATTAAGTGAGGGCTCTTCTGTCTTCTGGATATTCTTCTCCAGAGCTACAATTGTAAACATGTAGCTTGTAAGATGTTTTTGTAGTTCACTTATCGATAAACCCAATATTTAATGTGGACATGTTTACCTTATCTTGGGACATAGATCATGTTTATGAATTATTTACAAAACATCACACAAATCCTACCTTCAGGATAAACAAATTCAAGTTCTGGAAGTCTTTTGTTTCGGCTCTGTCTGGTTGCATGCCTCAGCCTTACACCATATTCTGTTTGGTCTTGTCTTAGAACCAATATGAGATAGCAACCAGACATTCCCAAAAGGCCTTTTACACGGCCTATCATTTCACGGTAATAGATGTTTGAAACGGCACTTTTATGTTATCGTATATGATATCATTACTCTCATTTGATCGACCAAAAACACTGCAGCCTCCCACACACTGTGCCTCTCTCTCCCACTCACGCAGAGAGGAGAGAGGGAACATGGAGTGATTTCAGCTCTGATACGACGCATATTTCTGGATATGTCACTTCATCTCACAGACAGGCTGATGCAAATGGATCTCTCACCCACTCGTGTTTCCTCCTCCTCCTGCTGTTTTTTTGTTTTTTGTTTCAAGCACGACAAATCCATAAAAAAGAAATGTGGCCATGTCCATAAATAACTCCATGGCAACAGTGGCTGAGACGCAGAAATAAACATGTCTGATTTCGTGATAGAAAACAAAGAATCAGTTCTACATATCTTGACAGGAACAGGGAAGGGTGTTGAGTAAATGGGGAAAAAGTATTTTGATGAATAACTTCTGCCACAGTTGCATAAGCATTAAAATTGACAACAAAACTGTCTGAAGTACTTTGGTAAAGGGAAGTAGAATTTATTCACTGTATCTTCTGCTTTTGATTCATCCTTCAAATGTCACTTGGCGCATCTGTAAGTCTTTAGACCCACATGATGCTGGTCCGGAGTGTACAGATTAGCAACAATATATAGCTGTGTAACCTTTGTGCTTGTCTTTTTACTGTCAATGTTATCCATACATACACTTTATTAGGTCGGCCACAGGGCTGTGTCCTGTCTCCCGAACTGTCCCTTCCACTGTACAGCTCCTTCATGCTGCTACCATCGGGCAAGTGCTATAAAGTCCCCCTGACCCTCAACATTTCATATAATACAGTCCAAAAAGTCATCTATCCCCTTAGTTATGACCCAATAATTTCTATTTAGATTCCATAATTCTCCACAATGTTTGATATCCACCCTTTTTCACTGAGGCCACTCCCCCAGTAGGCTAATTATTTATGTAGGGTGGCATCAGCGTAATTACATTTTCCTGGAGTTCTGGTAAAATTATATGAGAGATGCCCATACAGTATCCCCCATATTTATAGTAAAACTTTGCTTTTTTTACCCCCAAAGAAACCCTACTCCTCTCTGGGATCATAAGTTAAGTTATGTTATACTTAATTCATCTCCGTAGATAAATACGTCCCTACGGGGAACCTCCATCTCACACTCCAAAGCATCTAATGGACTCCTGTAGTGACTTTGCTACCAGGGCTTAATCCATGTGTATATTTGCCTCCCTCAGCCATAAAACATAACTTCTCCTCATAGGTTTTGCCTCAGAGGAGATGAGTGGCAGCCCGGGCAGGTGTGTTGAGGTTAAGGTGTCTCACAACAAACAAAGATTTGACCTAGATTTACCTTAAGATTCCTCAGAGTTCACTTTAAAGGGATATTTCAGGATTTTTGACATTGGGCCTCATTTCCTAGTTATCCAGAGTGTTGTTGATGTCTGGAGATATTTTTTTCTTACATTCATGCAGTTCTTATATTTGAAGAGTCTAGTGGCGCTAGGCTAATGCTAGGCTAACACATTTCTATGGTATCAGTTAGCCTGCATTAAAAACAGTCTGGCACACTCCACAGTGCACCTGAGGCAAATCACGTATAATGCCAGACTAACCATATAAATGTCTGTGTCGATAGTAATAATTATAACAATTTTGCATTTAAACTAACTTATATTTGAGCAGCATCAGCTTGGTTGTAAGCTAACGCAGTGGCGGAGTGATCTGCGAGAAAATAGTCCCTCAAAATGCGGTAATTCATGTGATACAAGGTCAGTTATATTTCAAAAATGACTCTATCGACACAGACATTTATATCGTTATATCAAACTATAACAAACAAACTTAAAAAAAACAAAACAAAAAACTAAAACATATTAACCAAACTAATTGATTTTTTAAATGTTTGTCAAGCAATTTAGTGACCAAAGAATGATTCTCTGTATTATACACACACTCTAAAACCTGCCATGCGCTTAGTTATGTTTGCTCTCAGCCGTACAGGAGTTTTCTATTATTGGCTCTGTTGTCGTTTTGTGGCAGACATCGTTTTGTTGTAGATATGAGCGAGGGCTTGTGCACGGATTGGAAGCATGTAGAGATCTTCTGTGGAAGGAGCTTGGAATTAAAAGGAATTAAAAGCGCATGAGAACCTAAAACCTAATACCTAATTAACGCATTTGAGACCTACAAAACCAGAGATATCATCTTCTGAAGCGCTGACAGGTCACCGAGGGTCCTCCGCACCTGCAGCGCAGTGGAGGCGTCACAAGAGGCGCTACAGGAAACAAAAAAGGGGCAAACGAGGAGGTATCCGAGCAAGACTCACAGCTAAACCACACAGGCCTTCTATCCCTATTGTTCTGGCAATAAGCTGGATTATATTCGTCTGCTACGCTCCTCTCGGAAGATGGTGAAAGACAGTTGTGTTTTTATATTCACTGAGACTTGGCTCAATGGTAATATACCGGACAGTGGAATCCAGTTTGAGGGGCTTTCCTGCTGCAGAGTAGACAGTGATCTCTGAGGGAGGTAAGACGCGCAGAGGTGGTCTCTGTGTCTACACCAATGACGCCTGGTGCCGTGACGTCGCCGTGGTCTGCAGACACTGCTCACCCCTCGTGGAGTTTATCATCATTAAGTGTCGACCTTTCTACCTGTTGTACTGCTTGTGGCTGTCTACATACCGCCAACCTCCAACATCACAAACAGGAAGGAGGCGCTGAATGAACTGGTCCAGAGTGTCAGTGACCAACAGACAGCCCACCCAGATGCCTTTCTCATCTTAGCTGGGGATTTTAACCACGCAGACCCAAAGAGTGTTTTCCCCAAAGTCTATCAACACATTGACTTTCCAACAAGGGGAAACAACATCCTGGATCTGGTTTACACCACCAAAAAAGGAGCATACAAGGCACACCCCCTCCCCCATCTTGGTGCCTCGGACCACATAACTATTCTGTTACTGCCAGCATACAGGCCACTGGTTAGAGTC
The DNA here is from genome assembly GCA_007210695.1 of Neogobius melanostomus. Lineage (NCBI taxonomy): Eukaryota > Metazoa > Chordata > Actinopteri > Gobiiformes > Gobiidae > Neogobius > Neogobius melanostomus. Next base: position 2,069,406 of record VHKM01000107.1, read on the forward strand.
ACTAAACCGGTTCGGAAACAGATTCAAGTGTGGAGTAAAGACTCATAGGGAGAAACTCGAGGACTGCTTTCACACAACGGATTGGAATATGTTCAAGCAGGCTGCCATTCACAACAATATCACTGATCTCCAGGAGTATACAGAGACGGTCACTGTCTACATGGAACATATCAACTCTGTTCTCCCTCCCACCCTTTGGACCCCAGGAAGAATAGCGACAGTTTGGCTGCGCTAATGGGGATCCTTTCAATAAACATAAACATAAACATACCAGTTTGCTTATCGGTCCAATCGCTCAACTGAAGATGCCATCTCCACTGCGCTTCATTCAGCCCTCACTCACCTTGAAACAAAGGACTCTTACGTTAGAATGCTGTTTTTAGACTTTAGCTCAGCATTCAACACTATAATCCCACAGCAGCTAATACACAAACTGCTCCACCTGGGGATCAACACATCACTGTGCAACTGGCTGCTGGACTTTCTGACGGGGAGACCACAGGCTGTACGTGTCGGCGGAAAGTCCTCCAGAACCATCACTCTGAACACGTGGGCTCCCCAAGGCTGTGTGCTGAGCCCCCTCCTGTTCACTCTGCTGACCCATAACTGCGCTCCAAAGTACGACTCAAACCTCTTCATTAAGTTTGCAGACGACACAACAGTGGTGGGTCTCATCAACAACAGAGACGAGTCAAACTACAGGAGTGAGGTGAGCAGTCTGGCCATGTGGTGCACACAGAACAATCTCTCTCTAAATGTGGAGAAGACAAAAGAGATTGTTGTGGACTTTCGAAGAGCGCGGGTCCAGCATGCTCCTCTAACAATCAACGGTGCTGCAGTGGAGAGGGTGACCAGCACTAAGTTCCTGGTTGTGCACATCACAGAGAACCTTTCCTGGACCATGCACACTACATCACTGATCAAGAAAAGTAATCAGCGTCTCTACTTTCTCCGCAAGTTAAGAAGAGCCAGAGTCCCAGTCTCCGTTATGTGCAACTTCTACAGAGGGACTATAGAGAGCAACCTGACCAGCTCCATCACTGTGTGGCACGGCGCCAGCACGGCCTCCTGCCGAAGGAGCCTCCAGCGCATCGTGAGAGCAGCGGAGAAGATCTGTGGAGCCCCTCTCCCCACCATTAAGGACATGTACTCCACCCGTCTCACCCGCAAAGCCAGCAGAATCACCCATCACACAGTCTCTTCAAGGTAATGCCTTCAGGGAGGAGACTACAGAATCTACGGTCCAGGTCCAGTTGACTTAAAAACAGTTTTATACACAAGGCCATCGGGAAGCTGAACTCTCTTGAATCTTGAATCTTGAATATGCTCAGAGCGTTTTGGTTAAAATGATCAATGTTTACAGCAAGATTGATTGCGATGAAAATATGTATAAAAAGATTTAAAAAGATCCAAAGACCTTTCACACATGTGTGGACGACTTAAAATCCACCTCCAGGTATGTTTTTGATGAGGGAACAAGAGGTTTACACCGTATTATCCAATAAAATAAAATAAACGTTTGTAAACCAAGGAAAACGGTTCCAACAGCAGATACAAAGTTTCAGAAGGGCGACACGAGGGGCAGGCACGCACCCGCCATGGTGTCGCTGAGTGGTAAGTAAGTATGTGGTTCAATGACAAACTTGTCGAGGATGTTTTGTTGGATGGGTATGAAGCTGGCGTCATGGGGATTGTCAAAGTTTTGACGGAGGTTCCGAGCTTTCCCCCCCGGGAACAGCGCCATCCCAAATCTGACGTCGAAGATTTTACCCCAGAGTAACGACCACAAAGGGATATTGAGCACGACAGCAAAGACCTCTAGAGGGATCGTAGTCGGCAGGAAAGAGATGACGGTCAGACTCACGGTGATCGGAGGCAGAGAGGAGAAAGACAAAGAGGACAGCGGCGGGAGATAAAAGTAGAGGGCGGGGAAAAGATTCGAGATGACGTAGCTGTCGAAAGACGGCGTCCATCCCGGGAAATTCACCACCAGATAGGAGCGTCTGAACGGGATGTAGGACGGCAGAGGGAACAGGGAGAGCGGGGAGATGAAGAGAGTGAAGGGGCCGAATTCGAAAAATAACGGTGGTAATGGTATTTCCTCGATGGACGTTGGGAGTCGTACGTAGATATCTGTGAAAGGGACCTGGAAGGGAACGTTGATTCCCAGCTCATAAAGATGAAGGCCAACACAGACCAGAAAGAATACTACAGCAAAGGCAAACAAGTATTGTACCGGAGGAATGAGAGTTTCCAGGAGGAAGTGTTTAACTCTATAACTAAATCTACTCTCCATTCTCCATTCCTCCTCAGCATCCCTTTCTAGGTCCTGTTCAATCTTTGTGAATAGGTCAAAAAGTCTGTCCTTTGTATATCCAAAGACTTGTTGTTCATAATGATCTCCCTCTTGTAGGTCCGCCATGATCATTTTGTTTGATCTACTGGTGATTTCAAAGCACTAGCAGTTGTAGTATTAGAAAATGGTTACCTAAAACTTATTTTCAAAGTATTAGCAGTTGTGGTAATCGTGTAAAGTCGCCCGAAAACCTGTTGTGAACAGAAGCGCATGTGTCTCTGATCATGCCTCAGTATGATGTGACGAGAGCTGTGTTCTTCTCTGAGTTAAGAAACTTTTGTCTTGGTGTCGCCACATTCTAAGCAACCTCCCATATATGGGCGCTTCCATGGTCATGTGTTTCCAGAGCAACCGAGTTCCGCCGCTAAGGATTCTGGGATTCCTGGTGCATTCCACAGTAATAAACCAATGTAGATTTTAAAAATATAAGATTCTTGAGTTATCATTTTGACTTAAAAGTGTTTCTGCAGTGTCGTAGATGCAGCAGTGACCCGGCCGGAGTTGTTTAGCTTTTACAAAAGGATAATGTTAATTCATAATCGGGTACGCTGCATGCTTATGTGCATGCACGACTCCCACAGCACACAACGTACAAAATTATGAATTAACATTATCCTGTTGTAATTACATTATCCATAATACAATTAGCAGCATCATATTGTGATTAGCCTCATTGACAAAAGAAGAACATGTTACATTTCAAAGTGGCTATTGTAACACAGACCAAACTCACAAACCACTGTTTGAACTGTTCATATAATTAACAGAAACGAAGCACAACTACAACAACTGTCTTGTTTCATGCAAGATCTCTACAAAAGCTAGTAACAGCGGTGACCATTAATATATTCCTTTCAGATGATTACCAATGCCAAACATTACCAAAAGTCACACATTTTTTGTTAAAAGGCAGTATAATATACATATTATTCTCTATGCTCTTGCTACTTCCCAGTTGTCAGGCAATGTTCCATGGCTCTTTACTCTAGTTGTTATATTGTTTTTAGCACAGGTCAGTAATAAAACTCCTTACAACCACTGCCAGGGCAAATTTGGTGGCCATTTTGTGATTGTATTAGCCAAATTCTTATTAAAAATGATGTAAAAAAGAGGAACACATATTCCCGTTAAAGTGCAGATGACACATTAGACACAATTTTTGCTAAAACATAGTTAACACAATTATATTTAACATTTTCCTAAAATTGTACCCAGCTTTCTTTAGTTTGACAATTTTTGTGATGTTTATAGTTTCACTTCCTTATTGGACACTGACAGGAAGTCACATAGTTAGAGGACAACAATTTCAAACTGTTGCCGTGCCAACCATGTTAAGTCAAAGGGAAATGAGTCAAACTGCTATTGAACTTTACCTCTATCTATGTCACTTTCTGTCAGCCTTTCTTCATTAAATTTCGGCTTCACTGAAATGAAATGCTGATTATTTACTTACAACAGATGTTATCCATATAAATAAGTCATATTTTCAAAAGCATTCAAACCTGTCATGTGCACTTTAAAGTAAAAACGCTGACCTCGACTCTGTTTTATATAGACTTACAGTATCTTTGCTTGTGAATACACTGGACACATCCTTTCATATAGCTGAAACTTTATTTTACAGCAAATAGTACAGGTGATGACTTTTACGAGCAAATTTCAAAATGATTTTTCCACAAATATTTTCGTATTAGTATAATAGGTTGCGTTCACTGATATTTTTAGTTTTGGTCTTCTTTAAGATTATTTTGCATTAACACAAATAGGCCTATACATTGAATAATACAAAACAACTTTACTACTTTATAATGACCATAATTATTTTATTATATATTATTAGGCTTTAGAAACGTGTTTCTTAAGTGACTAAGGGGACTCTCTTGAACAGCTGATTTTCACATGTGCTGCGCTTTTCACTTTCCTTTCCGTTTACGCTGAACAGTGGAACGCGTTTGCTCTTTGTTTGCGTCCTGAGCCAGGCTATTTCCGAACATTTGGACAAACTTTATTGGGAATTATGCAGTTCGTTAACTTGACTTGGACATTTACAGCAAAGGATTATCTCCAAGATGTTTCATATAAAAACTAATCGTGGTAATCGTAAAACCGGCTAATCTTGAGCCCTACTGTCAAATAAGGATCAGGGAACATTTCTTCTTCTCCCATTGAGTTGTATAAATTTCACAATACTGGACATTAGCTCCATTAGATTACTACATCCTGTCTAGGGCTTCATTATATTATTTTTTTTTTACACTGCGCCTAAAACCATCCCTTGCTTTCCTCATTTGACTAAATAAATCCCGCTCATATTAAAGTCTCCAGGCGTCCTCTCGAGTCAACATTATCATCACGCAGTTATCTTTTGATCAATATTAAAACGTAGATCTATCCAGGCTCATATCCGGCTGCTCGCCTGACAGTGTTCGGAGCAGCCTCTGTGGCAAAGACAAATTAACCTAATTTGGGAAGGTGCTCTCGTGTTTTCGGGCCAGGCCGCCTGCAGGGACACGGAGTTTGGCATCCATTGAGTCAGTTTCCGGCACGCTATGCTTTGTGGACAAGTGTATAATGAGAGAGGGAAAGGAGAGCGGGAGGGGGCGTGTGGCTTTAAGAGGAGCGGGGAGGAAGTATGACCCACTATTCTTTTTTGGAGCCCGGAATGACTAATAATGTCACAGCTGACATATTTGGGCTGGGTTATAAAGGACGAATCTCACAGTCCATGTCTTTGAAGTTAGAAAGGGTTACAGATTACATTAACACACTCTAAAGTAATGCCAATTAGAGATGGGCTTAATGATACTATTCTTGACTCAAAAAGATGTATTGTAAGTGCACATTGTGTGAGTTATGAGTATTGCTTGCACTGGTGTTTGGTTTTGATTCTGTTTAAAGTTTGTTGCTTCATCACAAATAAGAGAAAAGTGCAGCCACACTGATAAACCTAACAACCAGTGACTGAAAGACTTGAGCAGAGGCAAAGCTTATAGACAAGTGAGGGAAAAACAAAGGAGCGGGGCACACCCTTGCACATGTTTGAGCAATCTTTCACTCTTCCTTGGTGACTAATCTTAGTGCAGCGACGCCAGCAGTGCCCATACAGTGCTCCACCTGTTTACCCCGAGCTACCAGGAAGTGCTTTTCTTACCTTACGATCTCCGGAAACGCTCCTCCTCCTTCCATCGCTGTGCATCACCCACCAAAGAAAGTGTAGTTAAAGCAGTGCTAAGTAACGTGTTTACCTTAATAAATCCTTTCCGTAGTCCCTCTGGGGGTAATACAAGTGTTAATGGGATGATTGGGGGGTCTTTCATCTCCCACTGGTGTCTCTGATCAGAAAACCATGCTTGCAACTTGACTGCCACTGGGGCGGAGCAAGCAATACACACTAATGGAATCACGGAGAAGAAGCTAACAGGCTAACGGGCAAAGCTAACTGCGGGCTAGCGCCACTTTAAACAGTATTTACAGCCAAGTTTGAGTGAAAAAAAAATATTCCCATTGTATAACTGGATGTACAACAGCACTCTCTCCCTTCACCTTTTCTGTCAGTGTAGTATTTACTCTCCAAGACATTTAATAAGTTAAAAAATCGTAACTTGCTAAGACACCTGCAGTTGCGCTTATGGCCTCTAGGGGCAAGAGTTACTTAGTACTGCTTTAAGATCATTTGTCTTTTTAAAAATGCATTTGTTCGACTCAACCTCCAAACCGTGACATGATTGAGTTGCCCAAACCTGTTATAGACATATAGGCATACTTCCAACAAGTCAAAATCCACATGCAAAAGTATATTTTTTATTTACAAAAGAAATAAAATCACTAACACACATGTCCCGATAAACTTTTACACATGTAGTCCCCATTTGCAAAGGTATCCAACAATAGATGCCCATAAATTATGCTTTGAACAATTGGTTCGATTACTCTGTTGTCAAAGTCTGAAAGGAGGATTCAGTTGAGTAAAATCTCTAAGTGAGATCGTTCAGTTCATATGAAGCTCGTCTCAGTCGGAGTTCGTAGCGAGACGGAGTTGAACAATGCTAACACTGTGCTACTTTAGCTTCTTGACTTCCGGGTTCACGCTGGAAGAAAACCTGCCATATTTGGATTTATGGTTCCGATTGGAGTTTACTCTGTCCATGTGTTGATTATTTAGTCTCTTGTCGATCTCTGGTGAAAACTCAACGTTACCTGCAACTCTCAAAAAAATACTTCCCTGCTTCTGTATAGCTTTAGTGGCGGGATTCCCCTATGGAGGCAGCTGACTTCCTGCTGGCTGCTCCCACATGACCGCGCTCACATAATCAAATCATTCTCCCCACCTCTATTCAAGTCCACTCTCCTGTCCTTTGTGTCTCTACACCTCCTCCTTAGCTCTGCTCCTCTGCTCCCCTCCCTCTCCCTGTCTCCCTCTCTCTCTGCTGCTTATCTATTAGTCATGTGTGTGTGTGTGTGTGTGTGTTGAATGGATTTGCATGTGAGCCAGTGGGGTGACCCTGCTCTCTCACGCCAAGGCTTCTGTGGAACAAATAGGACTAGTCGGATGTCGTGACAGCGCTCGTGTCAGTTTAAATAAGAGCCGCTGCTGCTATGTGTGTAGTGCGTCTGTGTGTGTGTGTGTGTGTGTGTGTGTGTGTGTGTGTGTGTGTGTGTGTGTGTGTGTGTGTGTAAAAGAGCAGCCAGGCCAGGCACGCACTCGCTCAGACGTCCATTGTGCGCCTACTATTGTGTTGCGGCCAGAGAGAGTGATATAGTGAAGGTATACGGTCTGCTACGTTTAAGGGTCTATTGAGCTCCATCGATATTGACTCTGCAGGAAAAAAGGAATACATTAAGAGATGGCAAATTGAATCTTGTTGATTGATGAAACAGTCATAGACATAGGTTTTGTTGCTGTTGCTTTATTTCCGTTCCGATTTAAATTGTTATTGTTTATTTATTTTGTGATAAGTGGAGAGAGGATTTGTGTTGCGGTTCTGGGCAATTTGTCTGAATTTCCGGTTGCCTTGATATACAAAATACACTGCGACATCTTGAAATGACGCAATTATTTATAGGCAGTAGCTACACCTGATTTATTCCTAGTAATGGAATGGAATTTGTTTTGTCCTCATTTAGCATATTGTAGAGTCAGACATTTGTGGGGAAAACACTATGCTTCTAACTATAAAGCATTTGTATCAGTTGTATAAAGTTGCTTGCTGGTTTTCTAGCATTTCTGTGGCAGCGATCCTGAAAAGTGGCCCTGCAAGTTGTGAGACGTGACTCCAAACTCGCTCCTCTGAAGAATTGTGTTGCTACAAATACATTAAGAAAGTTAGGAATGAGTCACTTTAGTCACAGTATTTACAGCCAAGTTTGAGCGGGAAAAAAATATCTCCATTGTATAATTGAGTTGTGGCACAATGGACAATGTCCCTCTCTCCCTTTGTCTTTTCTGTCAACTTAGTATTTGCTCCCATGATCAATGATGAGTAATGAGTAAAACGCAACATGCCATGACACCTGGCACTTGTGGCCTCCAGGGACAAAAGTTACTTAGTTCTGCTTTAAGGTGATATTAAAATAATCTCATTCTCAAGTAAATTGAGATTTATTATCTAATAAGTTCAATGAGAGATGTGTTTCTTAATTTAAAGTAGAAGTCCATAAGAAATGAGGAGAGTCTCCCTACCCTTCTGATTGGATCTGAAGGCCCCTCCTCATTTCCTGTGCACAGGAAAGCTCATCTCATTGGTCAACGCATAAACCTGCGTATATCGCTCCATGGAGAGCGCCCTGCTTAAAGAGTAACTAAACGGGCGTGCCAAAGCCTTTCCCTACCCACAAACAAAAGTCAAAAAGTGCTGTGAAAGAGGCGGTCTCTGAAGTTTGGGGGTGACATGCGGGGGGTGAGTGTGTGGGCCTTTGCATTGGCACAATCACAGCAGACTGATTACGTGGGAGGGACTTGGTTATAAACCACAGGTACAGGGGCAGGACAATGGGCAGCACCTGATGATGATGTGTGGAGCTGGTGCGGCTTATGACGTTCTGTGGAGGCCGTGGACACGTCTCCAGCCAATCAGGAAATTCTAATGTAGTAGCAGAGTTAACCCTGAAGGGGGCGCAACCCATTCGTTTTCAGGCCAAAGTTAGGATTTTACACATGTTTGCGCTATAATGTCAGAATAATGTCAGGGACCAGTGGACAACACTATGAGACACCCATTGAGACAGTTTATCAGTAAAAAAAACTTGATTTTGTGTTAAGTTACTCTTTAAAGTGTCCTGGGACATTACGTCTGCGGACTCTGGATAATGTACTGTCCTAGACTTGAAAAGTCTCTCCTTAATGTTTGACACTGTCGATCACCAAATGTTGTTAGTAAGACTGTGTGACTTGGTCGGATTGCCAGGACCAGTCTCAGCGTGGTTCTCCTCCTATGTATCAGGGAGGAGCTTCAAGGTCTCGGCAAACCAGATTCTGTCTGATTCGGTTGATTTATCACCCCAGGGCTCTGTTTTGGGCCCGATTTTGTTTTGCTCCTTGTCCTTGGGAAAGATTATTCAGGACTTTTATGACGTTTCCTACCACTGACAATATCCAGCTTTCCTGCTCTTTTCAGACATCTGAGATCCACAGATTAAACTCTCAAATGTCTTGGGGCAAATCAAACAATGGAAATTGGTGCAAATTCCCTGCAACTCAATTCAGATAAAACTGAGGTGCTGGAGATTGATATTCTGCTTTGTGGCTTTAAAGATTCTGTAGTAAACAAAGAGTGGAGTGAGCTCAGGAAAGGTGACTACAACAAGCCGGAGAAAACACAGGATATACATCATGAATAAAAAGCTTGGAAAAGGAAGAGGCGAGTATGGCAGCCAGAACCACCGAGTTATCTGTGCAGAGGAACAGGTTAGTCCAGTAAGGACAGTCCTCCTCGGCAAAAATGAAGAATAAGATTAGGCATTTTTCAGTTCACTTTGGCAGACATGGCTGTGGCGAATGGAACATTAGTTACACATTAATACATAAAAACAAACAGCAGCATGTGACCTTTTAATCACGTTTCTGTCACCTGAAATACTGATGAGCAGGTACTGTGCTTGGTCTTAAATGTATTCATCAAAAGACACATTAGAATGTTGAAGAAAATGGAGTACGCTTTAGCACAAAACCAATGTTGAACACAAGTTGAGAGGACAATATCTATCAGATACTGGATTCAGAGTTTGGAAGTCAAAGCTTCTGCATGTCAATCTGACCTCAACTATCCTGACCAGATCCAGACGCGAAAAACACATATGGGCCTGAACCGAGCCCTCAGACTTTCTGATCTTTAATATACCGTAGTTGTTTGGTCGCTTGATAAGGCGCATCGTTGATCACAGAGTTTGCATAACGTCTCGCCCGAACGTCCCTCATCTATGTTTCCCAATATTTTTGCATGGATTTTATATTTTGCATTAACCTTTCAATGGAAATATTTTCTTGCTTACAGATTTGCATTATAACAAAACGGTTTCAGATTTTAATACCTTATGAAGTCAAACCATTTTACCAAGAAGCAATTTGCCTAGAATAGATAAACTTAACTTTGAATACATTCCTTTCACTACAATACCTCCTCTTTCCTTTGTCTGGTTTCATGGAGGACGGCATCCGTAAGTTAACATTCATAAAACATATTCTAGATAATTTACTTGTTTACTTTGTAGCTTTACATTTCAAAAGAGCTGCTTTAAACTCTATACCCTTGACGATGATTACAGATGCGACTCGTGGGCCAGTAATTTTCCTTGTTATATGTACATCTCTGTAGCACTGAAACAACAATTACTTTGGTGACACATCCAAAGACAAACATGCTGGTGAAGAAGAGACACGCACTGGAAAATGAAGTGCGGCCAAACAAACATAAAAATTAAACCGTACGCATGATGCCAGGCTTTATCTTGATCTCTTTTACGTTCCTCGTCATTGATTAGATTAGGGATTCCCGTACAGCGCTGTGGCGTCAGCACTAGCCCGAGGAGGTCGACACGAGATGAGACCAGACAAAGGCTGTAATTATGCGTCACAGCGACAGAGAAGCGCGATGCTCCCATGCAGCCCTGTCCCCACCAACCGCAAAACCGCTTTCTATACCCAGCGCATCACGACCGCAGATTATTTATGCTGCTCCAAAAGGTGTGAAAGAACCACCCGGGGCAATGTGAGAGTATGGAAGCACGCCATGTCCACACGCCCCCCTTAGGCTGTCACCATATCACATATCCTATTTTAAAGTTAACACATCATGGGTGGAAAAGAGACGTATTATGTGGAAAGGAGACGTATTATTTTTTATATTATATTTTTTTTTTTAGCTTTAGACTTAAGTTGACACACCCAACACCATGTCAAATAGTAGTAAAAGTGGGACAGGTTGTGTCGTGATGGGAGAGACTTGAGGAATAAAACGTAGATTAGATGAAGATCAGCATTTAAAGTGCATACACATTAGACACAAGTTTTCTAAAACATCCATCCATCCATCCATCCATCCATCCATCCATCCATCCATCCATCCATCCATCCATCCATCCATCCATCCATCCATCCATCCATCCATTTTCTTCCACTTGTCTGTTGCCGGGTCGTGGGGGCAGCTGTTGGAGCTGCCCAAATCACATTGCACCAGCCCCTATGGCTCCTCCTGCAGGTGGTGGGTCCACAGAAGGACGACCTCATGGTTCTAGCCGGGCCGGTTGGTCTCTCATAAGGGACTTCTGAACCGCTCTTTGTCTGAACCATCACCTAGGACCTGTTTGCCATGGGAGACCCTACCAGGGGCATGAAGCCACCGACAACAGAGCTCCCAGGATCATTCGGGAGCTCAAACCCCTCCACCACGTTAAGGTGGTGGTTCCAGGAGAGGTTTGCTAAAACATAGTTAGCACAATTATATTTAAGAATATGCAAAAAATTGTACCCAGCTTTCTTTAGTTTGACCATTTTTGTGATTTTTATAGTTTCACCTGGACACTGACAGGAAGTGACAGAGAAAGTGGCAAACGATTATAAACTGTTGCAGTGCCAACCATGTTATAGATATAAGGGGGCGTGGCCTCGCCAATCAATCAATCAAGTTTTATTTCTAAAGCGCCTTGCAACAACCAAAGTTGACCAAAGCGCTGCACACAATAAAAAATACAATTTAAAAAGGAGTACAATTTCATTAAAAACAGACCAAGGGGGATGGAAGTATGTTTTGAGAAACATTTTTCTCTCTTTTTAGCCGTTTTCTGGCAGAATATAAACTTATTTATAACAAAGAAATAAAGTCAAGTCTAAATCGGGTCAATATGGAAGTTTTTTTTTTACTGCAGAATGTTCAGTAAGCGAAAAACCGGCATTTATAGCTAGTGTTAGCATGTAGCATGATGCTAACATGAAGCATTATGTTAGCATTCTCTGTTATTAAAGTGCTGTTGAACTACTTCTGCATGTCTTTGTATCTTTAGTGGGTAGAAAACTATATTGATAGTTTAGCATTTGTTAATGTTATTTCGGAGTAATTATAAAAAGTTAAACGTTTTTTCTCCTCTTTGTCTGTATCAATGTCAATGGGAAATGAGTGAGTCAAACTGCGATGGAACTTTAGCTATCTATATGTCACTGCCTGCAGTCTCAAATTAGATAAATGACTTAAAATTACTTGAATTTATGCAGAATTTGAGTAGGTTTGAAATTAGTGAATTTTACATAAATCCCACTCGAAATCAGACAGATTAATTTGTACTTTTACTGTCAACAAGAAGTTTTATCTTAAGGAAATAGGCCACCATTTTTACATACTGAGATATATTCTTACCTTAGCTTAGACGAGTTAATGCATAACTGTCTGGTCTTTGTGTGTGCGCTCAGTCACGCAAATGTTGTTAGCATTTAGCCTCTCCCAGCAAAGGTATAGCTCCAAACTGGGGTGAAGTTAGAAGCTACCAAACTGTTCCACGTTTTCCCTAGACTTGGATCGTGTAAAGGCTTACGTAACTGTATTTAAATAGGGGAAACGTGGAACAGCTTGGTAGCTTCTAACTTCACCCCAGTTTGGAGCTATACCTTTGCTGGGAGAGGCTAAATGCTAACAACATTTGCGTGACTGAGCGCACACACAAAGACCAGACAGTTATGCATTAACTCGTCTAAGCTAAGGTAAGAATATATCTCAGTATGTAAAAATGGTGGCCTATTTCCTTAAGATAAAACTTCTTGTTGACAGTAAAAGTACAAATTAATCTGTCTGATTTCGAGTGGGATTTATGTAAAATTCACTAATTTCAAACCTACTCAAATTCTGCATAAATTCAAGTAATTTTAAGTCATTTATCTAATTTGAGACTGCAGGCAGTGACATATAGATAGCTAAAGTTCCATCGCAGTTTGACTCACTCATTTCCCATTGACATTGATACAGACAAAGAGGAGAAAATGCTAAATGCTAACAACATTAGCGTGACTGAGAGCACACACAAAGACCAGACAGGTGCACATCAACTCGTCTAAGCTAAGGTAAAAACATATCTCAGTATGGGGGGAAAAAACGTGGCCTGTTCCTTTAAGACCAGACCAAATCTACTCAAGCTTTAGATTTCGTAATTCAAATAGATTTATGTCATTACTTCCTTAAAGGGGGGGTATTATGTAAAATCGACTTTTTCAAGCTTTATATCATGTTATTATGTCATTCCCTCATTAAACACATGCCTGGAGTGTTGCCTTGGCTCATTCACATATTTTTGAGTAATCAGTAAAAACTTAGACGGCAGCCATTTTAGGTGTAGCTATGCCTCAGTCCTCCTAGGAACGCCCCCACCTCCTGGAGACGCCTCTGGACCTTTCGTCACCAGCCAAGCCACCAACCACTGCTCCTCAGCTCAGCAGAGCCCCCTCCCCGCACAGTAGTGTTGTTTAGATGCCACAGCAGTGTGCTGAAGGGGGCGTGTCGGAAAGCTTCTTAAAGAGACAGAGGCCTATTTCAAGACGTTCAGTACAGCCATTTTGAGAGAGCAATTTTATTCAAGGCAGTTATTTTAATTTACTGCATATACAGACCAACAGAAGGTTACGTCATCATTGTAGTATGCTATAGACTGGTGCTATGTGATTGAAAAAAGCATAATACCCCCTCTTTAAGATAATTGTTTTTCCAGTCCATGAACTTGAAGATTGATAGGATCATGTTGTACTGAACAAACTGCATCACACAAATCACTAATAACGTGTCATTTGGCAATACAGTATTGAATAAAAGGATTAAAATGTGCCAGATAATCTGTTCTGAGTTTGAGTTCACTTTGACCACCTTGAAATAAGATTGCCAATGGAACAACGTGTTTTTCTTGCCTTTGACTATTTTTGGATTTCATTTCAAGTGTTGTCTTTCTCGGTGTACAGTACAAGATCATATCTTTTGATTTAAGCAAAAAATAATGCTTGTTCCGTTGGCTCCTATTTCAACACAGTCAAAATCAGCGTGAATGTTATTTATTCAAGCAACTTTTAAGCCTTTTATCCAAGTTAAGAAATCACTTTGTCCAGTTGGTCACAAAATAATATGGTAATTAGGACACCCAATATTACAGTGTGAATTGTTGAGACTGGGGGACAAAGGACTAATTGGCTGTGCAGTGCAACGGAGGCTGTTTTAATAATTGCTCCAGAGTTTTATCACCTAAATATTAAGCCAGGAAAATCTGCTGGTCACGAGGTGAATACTGTGAACATGGGATTTATAAAACGATTCCGACGTGCCAAGCCAAAGACGAGTGGAAAAATGCAGCTAAGATACGAACTATGAAGTGGAGCACACTATAGGGGGAAATAGTAGGAGCAGACAGTGAGACATAATTACGGCAGATTAATGAAGCCACGCTGAGAACCTGATGGAGAGCAGCCTGGACCCGGAAACAACGGCCTCTGCCTGGCGCACAAGTCGACGCACACTGAGATGATCACGGAATGTGGGAAAAGCCACACATTTTATTTTCTGTCTCAATAATCGACAGGTCGTTCTGTTTCATTGTGGTGCATGTCATTCAGATACAGTCCAGGATATTGCAGCACCCTTATCCATCCAAAAATCTCCCGGGGCCCCTTGAATTTATTATTTTACAGCAAAAGACACGTAAAAAGCAACATCTAGCTGTGACTATAGACTAAATACTGGTTTAAACTGGTACATTTGTCCCAAAAAAAATATTTTTCCTTTCAAAGTGATATGTTTTCCTATGTACTTTGGGAACCACTGAAGTATTAGTGCTCTATGTTAAAGTGCTGACACTGTATCAAAAACCAAAATTACAATAGTACACGACGTCAAACCGTTAAAACTGTGGTCAAAGGTTTTCTTTATTTTATTATTTATTTTTGCAGGTAAGATGACAAAAGGTTCAAAATGTATTAATATATTAAAATGTTATACCGTGTGGCAAATCTGCATATTTTGCTACACGATCTGGTTTCTAATCGTTAAAAATGTGTATGTTTTAAAGATTGTTTGGATATTGGATATGTTAATCTCTTAACCTGAACCAAGCATACTGTCTCCAGTTCGACTTTACCCAAATCTAAACGCTTGTTGAACAACGCGCCCAATATAGCGACACAAACGAGGATGAAAACACAACAAAAGAACCACAAAGAGTGACAAAACACGACTCAAAAGTGATGAAAAAGCCACAAAAGAATGACAAAAACGTGCCGGAAAAGCAACAATAACACAATTTTCGAAAAGCAACAAAAACATAACAAAAAAGTTACAAAAACGTGGTGAAAACATGACAACAAAAAACTACGGCAACGCAACAAAAAAGTTCCATCAGTTTTGCAGGTCTTTACACTGGCCTACAGTCTGAGAAGCTTTTAGATTTGGGTAAAGTCGAACTGGAGAAAATGTGCTCAGTTAAGGCGGGGGGTAAGAGGTTTTAAAGAGGGGGTATTATGCTTTTTTCAATCACATAGCACCAGTCTATAGCATACTACAATGATGACGTAACCTTCTGTTGGTCTGTATATGCAGTAAATTAAAATAACTGCCTTGAATAAAATTGCTCTCTCAAAATGGCTGTACTGAACGTCTTGAAATAGGCCTCTGTCTCTTTAAGAAGCTTTCCGACACGCCCCCTTCAGCACACTGCTGTGGCATCTAAACAACACTACTGTGCGGGGAGGGGGCTCTGCTGAGCTGAGGAGCAGTGGTTGGTGGCTTGGCTGGTGACGAAAGGTCCAGAGGCGTCTCCAGGAGGTGGGGGCGTTCCTAGGAGGACTGAGGCATAGCTACACCTAAAATGGCTGCCGTCTAAGTTTTTACTGATTACTCAAAAATATGTGAATGAGCCAAGGCAACACTCCAGGCATGTGTTTAATGAGGGAATGGCATAATAACATGATATAAAGCTTGAAAAAGTCGATTTTACATAATACCCCCCCTTTAAGTGGATGTTCAAATTCAATTCCTACAAGGGTACATTTCAACAGCTTTGGGCTTGGGTTTTCATTGCAGTACCGCAACTCACCACTAGTGACGTTTGCACCACAGAAACGTCTTCATTGTTGTGGCTTTAGCTGCACCTCGTGAAAGTTTAACATGTTTGTGTCAAAGATCGGTGATGATCTTCATTCCTTCTTTTGCAACTCTTTACGAACAACAAACAGCGCACGTCCGACCTCTTCTCTCTGCCCAGAATGCCTTTTTAATTCCCCTGTCTTGGCTGTGCGCGCTGCAGTCTCATCAGCCATCTCAATCTGATCACTATCACAGGCCGTCTGACTGAGGTTATCTGCGGAGGACCACCCTGCTGCTGCTGCTGGAGAGAGAGGTGGGAGGACAGGCACATACAGGGTACAAGGTGGAGTTTTGGGAACTCAATGTCCGTCCAAAAGCAACAGCCTTTCGAATGAGCTGTCCCTCGGAAAAATACAATTGAATTTTGTTGACTGAACTGGTTTAGACTAGTTGAGGATGTTTTGCGTCTACATATCATCAGGGTACTCTGTGTCCAAATACCACTTTTTGACAGAGTTTATGAAGTGATTTGGATATATAACAATACCAGTGGAAACATGCTGCTTAGAGATGACGGATGGTGACAACTGTGGCTACTAGTGAGTTTTGGCTTTTCTTTATTTTCAACACTATTTACATTGAACAATTCTCATTGAACACAATAAACTATGAATGAACACACGGGGTTAGATAGGAAACAAAAAATGACTCAAAAAATGTTTTATATTTTAAGTTCTTCAAATTGACCACCCTTTATTCTTTGCATTTTCTCAATGAGCTTCATAAGGTCGAGTCAAAACCATTGCTGGTGACTACATCATGAAACACAACGTGCAAAGCAGTAATCAAAGAATTCAATCACATTTCGAGACAATCTATCTCAACCTTTTTTGTTTGTCATTCCACATGAGTTCATTCATAGTTTAACGCCTTCAGTGTGTTTTGACCAGTTGGTTACTACTAATGTATTATATCTACGTTTAAAGCAGTACTAAGTAACTTGTTTACCTTAATAAATCCTTTTCGTAGTCCCTCTGGGGGTAATACAAGTGTTAATGGGATGATTGGGGGGGTCTTTCATCTCCCCCTGGTGTCTCTGGCCAGAAAACCACAATTGCAACTTCACTGCCACCGGGTTGGAGCCACCAATACACACTAATGGAATCACGAAGAAGAAGCTAACAGGCTATAACGGGCAAAGCTAACTGCGGGCTAGCACCACTTAAACAGTATTTACAGCCAAGTTTGAGTGAAAAAAATACTTCCATGATGTAATTGGATGTAGAAGAATCCCTCTCTCCCTTTGTCTTTTCTGTCAGCATAGTATTTACTCTCACGGACAATTAATGAGTAAAAAAAACGCAACATGCTACGACACCTGCAGTGGCGCTTATGGCCTCTAGGGGCAGGAGTAACTTAGTACTGCTTTAAGCTGTAAAACATTACTATTTACAAAACACAAATTCTTATTATTGGGGGGGTCTACGGATTGATGGGGCTGGCCGACTGGCTGGCCTATGCTAACCATGTGTGAGAAAACTTTTGACACTTCTCAAGCAAACAATGGCCGAGGATAGGACTTCTTCTAGGTCCTGAAGGCGGTGAGCTGACATTGCTGCAATACCACCCCCCTCCAAATCTCTACTTTGATTGAATTCCTGGACGACTGATAGCCTACAGTACACAAACGTCAATAGCAGTGGTGGGCCAGCAGGGCCTTCTCTGCTAGCCCTGGCCAAATGAAGAAAAATAGTGTAAAATGTCATAATGTTATATTTAATTTATGATTTATTTGTGTAATGTACAGCTGAGTTACTTATATTGGTATTGTTGTGGTGTAAAAGTAATTTCCTTCTCAAAAAGTGCCTCAACTGCTCCGCCTTAGGGCCTGCTGTACAGATCCAGCTGCCCCGTGTTGTCGCACACATGAGTGGCAGCCTGCGTGACGGTCAGAATTATCAGCCAATCAAAATTTGACGTACAATGACAGTGCATTACCCAGGTCCTGCTGTGTCTCAGCAGCCAGCTACCCCCGTTGTTTCGCCTGAGAAAACCATTAATATAACGGCACATGAGCAAGATGGATGTTCCAGTTCCAGCCAACCAGACGTGCAGGCTCAACTAAACCGGATAAACAAAATATTTCTCTTGTGAAATGTCCGAACAAGGCAAAATCAAATGGATTTACTATTCACAGATATTTGGCACCCCTTCCTCATAAAGAGCTTCAATAGAAAAGCAGCGAAACCCCACGGCACGCCACTGGTCAATAGCACAAGCCCTAACACTTATCCAGCTCATCCAAAGATGCATCTCACAGCTCGACTCTCTCTTTCCCACGTGTCTTCCTTGTCACGTGACCCGTCTCCGCTTTAACATCTGGGTGCGGAGCTGCTCTTCACATGCAAATGCGGTGAAAGTTGGCGACAACCGCGGGAAATGGAGGCACACAAAATATCCAAAACAAATGCCTAATTAGTAGCTGGGGATTTGAAGGCAGTCACTTTCGTAGAGCGAGCAAAGCGGCCGGGGAGAGGAGAGGGAGGCGAATGATGTGATAATGTGCACTTTAAACTGCCGTGGCTCCGGGCGCTGTGTGGATCAGTGACGGGGCGTTTGTGTGTGCGCAGAGAAGATGTTTCAGTGAACATGGATGGGGCTGTGGCTTAATTAAAACTGTGATATGAAGATGATTTGAAAAGACATGAACATGTTCTGGTGGAACCATGAAGAGAAGTAATAAGGAAGTTCAACATTTCACACTTCACCAACTGCAGTGTTTCCCAATTGCGGCACAGGGACCCCCAGAAGCACTTATCAAAGTTTTGGAATTATTTCATATTAAAAAGGAAGGGAAATTGTATTATATTTGATAACTTTTCTTTGTACTTAAGGTCATTGCTGAACAAGATAATATTATTCTGCCTTTACTAGTATGCATGGACTAGCTTTGCAGCAGCTAACAGTTTCTAATAAAGGACCAGGAATCGTCTTGCTGTTTTGGTGTATAGTGTATGACTGGTTGACTGTAAAACTGTAACATAAAGAAACTGATTGAGCAAATATACAATGTACTTTTAAAATAAGTAGCTTAAAGATACCTGAAAACTTCAAAAACAAAAACAAAACATTGCATAAGCACAATGCACAATGCTAATTTACATGGAAAATGCCATAGGGATGCTAACAGTATTAGCACCGAATATTATCTAACAAATTACAAATTGGAAACTTCTTGAAATCACAAAATTTGGTATCTAGGGCAAGCTAACAACACTTGCGACAAAATAGTTACAGAAAGATATGTTTGTATAGGGCCAAAATAAAATGTTACAGGCTGCAACACTTGTGGGCTGTGGGAGGTGAACTACGGTAGGCCTAGCTCCGTGGACAAACACAAGAAACTAAAAACGCGAATACATTTTTTTTTTCTTTACAACAGAAATCTATCCTTATCTGAGATTGTTTCTTTTGGTTTTTTTACACAAATGCCTCGATCCGCACCCGAAAAAGTAGTGAAGTGAGTGCCATAAGGCTGCAAAATACTGCGGCGCAGTGAAGTGATTGAGGGCTTAGGGTTATGGCGGACATTTGGACACAGTCTGTTTATCCTTCTAGAGCAGGGCCACTAACGCGACAATGATCTACTTTGTAGAACTAGTAGAGGTTTTCTACATTTAGAGCCTGAGTCAGGTTTGATGACTGTCTCGACTTTTGGCAAAACAACCTGTGTTTACAGATTGTAAAGTATTCAGATGACTTTGCTGACTAACATTCCACAGGGTTTCTACAGGTGGCTGCAAGTCAAATTTAATGCTTTTTAATGCCTAAATACTGTATTTTTAATGCCTCAAATGCATAAAATCTTGGCCTATTTAATTTAGCAAGATTTGTAAACATTGAAACAGGGAAACGAGAGGACATTTTTAAAATTCAAAACTAAATTGGTCGGAACAGGCAACAATTAGTTTTTTTCTTTTGACGTTTGTACGCAGTAAAAATAGTTTAGCGATGGCATTGAGTGGGTTCTGTCTCTAAAGAAAAAAGATCATTTCTAAGATATTGCCAGTTTGAATTAGATTTTTATGCATTTTAATGAGTTTTAAGGCCTTAATTTTAAATTATTGAATGACTTTTAATGCTATGCAATGCTCCAGGGAAACTCCGCCCAAGTCTTGTAGTTAATCCACATTCTGGCAATGTGGATGAAGGTCTTGGTGCCCAAAGAGCGACTTATACAGTAATTAGTGGCCCTCAAGCTTCTCGTTGAATTGTCACACATCGCCAGAGATGGTTCTTTTTACTGCAAATTTAATAATTCTGTTCAAGTTTATTGTTATCATAAATGTGTCATAACTATGTTTCCCCTATCTATCTATTTGACACAATTATAGCCTCAAAAACTAACATTTTTCTGTGAGCTGCATTAAGCTTCCAAGTCGAAATAAATAGGGCACCGTTAAAACCTCTCTTAAAGGCACCCAGTTGAATGTTTCTCTGCATTGACCACTGGTTTGTGGCCCTCAATGTGGTATGAGCTTAAAGGGGGGTATTATGTAAAATCGACTTTTTCAAGCTTTATATCATGTTATTATGTCATTCCCTCATTAAACACATGCCTGGAGTGTTGCCTTGGCTCATTCACATATTTTTGAGTAATCAGTAAAAACTTAGACGGCAGCCATTTTAGGTGTAGCTATGCCTCAGTCCTCCTAGGAACGCCCCCACCTCCTGGAGACGCCTCTGGACCTTTCGTCACCAGCCAAGCCACCAACCACTGCTCCTCAGCTCAGCAGAGCCCCCTCCCCGCACAGTAGTGTTGTTTAGATGCCACAGCAGTGTGCTGAAGGGGGCGTGTCGGAAAGCTTCTTAAAGAGACAGAGGCCTATTTCAAGACGTTCAGTACAGCCATTTTGAGAGAGCAATTTTATTCAAGGCAGTTATTTATTTCAGTTAATTTACTGCATATACAGACCAACAGAAGGTTACATCATCATTGTAGTATGCTATAGACTGGTGCTATGTGATTGAAAAAAGCATAATACTCTCTCTTTAAATAAGTGGCCCTCGATGAAAACGGTTTGGACACCCCTGGTCTTGACACTTCATAAAAAAAGTCTGTGTCTGTATCTCTATTTTTTGTTTGACCGATAAATACATGCGGTAGAAAATGAGGCGCATTTTTCAGTTATTAATCCGACATTTCACCACACAGAAGTAAACAGTGTGCATTCCATGAGCTTCAAAGGAACGTGCTGAAAGGTGTGATTTGCATAATAGTAAACGTGTCCAGCGCAGTGGAGTGAATGCAGTCGGTTTCCTCTCTGGGCCTGTAGTGTGTACGCTGAATGCTAATAGCATGATTTATGGAGCTGGGGCCGTCTCGCTCACATGACGCACGAATGACCTGCTCCACACTTTTCGTATAAACCACTCAGCTCAGGGTGACATGTGGCCTGATGTGGGAGAGGAGACAGCGTATGGAAACAATGCTGTGCGCCGTTTGGATTAATGCTGTTAAGATGTGATTTATTGTTTCATTTTTGTATGATTTGGTTTGTGAAGTAGGTTCTGAGCATATTTTGTAAGATACTTTCTAAGGAGAATATGGGCATTATAGTTCAGCGCTTACTATCACTTGATTGCACATTTCCTGTCTATTTTGAGTGTTTCTGATGTGACAAGTGAAATTCTCCATTGTGAGACCAGTAAAGTCCTATCTTAGCTTATCTTACAGCAATAAATGTACTTCTATTAACATTTCTGCTGACAATAAACAGGGCAGATTTGACCAATAACCTCTTTATATCCATATTCTATAAACATAAACAGTTTTCAAAGTGCAGCACAATCAATAGAGGAAAATTAGCCTGAAATAAAAACAGTAACACATATGACTTTGACCCATAGGTATAAGATAGAAGAGATAACCATTCAGCCCCGTTCATAGTAAGGATCCCGAGTGGTCTGAATTTTTTTTTTGCTAATGTACAAAACCCAGCGTGGTTAAAAATATGACACCTAACCCAGCGTTGTCACATGGGTCATAACAAATTTTAAAAAAATGAAAAACTCTTTGGACCCAGGCTTTTAAGCAGTATAGAAATGAAGCGCGAAGCTACATAGGAATCCTGTTTACAAAGTGTCTTTTGGAGTCGCTCTTGGCCACCAGGGGGTGGTATTACAGCCATGTCAGTTCCCCACCATGAGGACCAAAGAGAAGCGGTTTTTTATTTTTATTGATTGGATTTATTTGAGTGATTATTTACAACAACATTATTGCAGTACAGAAAACAAACAAAGCAACAAAAAACTCAAAAGTAGTAGAGTAGCCCGAAGCAAGAAAGCTTATAAGTGCCCACCCTCATATTCAAAATTAATTTACATTCCGGATACAGAAATACAACATCTCATGTTTACATACAATATAACACTTTACATTACAAATTCCTGAATTACACAATTACAAATGTCCGCATTGACTTTACATAGAGCAGCATTGTTAGAGAGAAGCATTTCATGTTTTACAAGAAGAAAATCACAGGATGTTTACAAGACTTCTAAAGTAAAAAGACATAACACGAAGATAGCAGTTTACCAATATATGTAACATTTTTATTTTTTATTTTTATTTACAAATTGTACTTTTTCCTTTTTTTTAATTCCTCATTCCCGTTCACATAATAACCATATCCAATCATTACTTATAAACACCAGTCACCATTCAATTAATTGACTGTTCATTTAGTAAATCCCATTTCCACTGTTTTCCTCGCCCAATGCTTTGATCCAATCTCTGTAGCAGCGGTTCTTGTTTTTACACATACAACAATTCATCACATGCCACAACCCCAAAAGTGTAATTTTAATTTAAGATGTATAACCCTGTAATTGTAAAAAATAAAATAAAATAGAGTATTTCTCACAGTTCTGCTGTTCCAAGCAATAATCAGAAGGCTGACCTTAAAGCAGTACTAAGTAACGTGTTTACCTGTGGGGGTAATACAAGTGTTAATGGGATGATTGGGGGGTCTTCCATCTCCCCTGGTGTCTCTGGCCAGAAAACCATGCTTGCAACTTGACTGCCACCGGGGCGGAGCAACCAATACACACTAATAGAATCATGGAGAAGAAGCTAACAGGCTAACGGGCAAAGCTAACTGCGGGCTAGCGCCACTTTAAACAGTATTTACAGCCAAGTTTGAGTGAAAAAAAATATTCCCATTGTATAACTGGATGTACAACACCCCTTTCTCCCTTCACCTTTTCTGTCAGCGTAGTATTTACTCTCCAAGACATTTAATAAGTTAAAGTTAAAGCTAAGACACCTGCAGTTGCGCTTATGGCCTCTAGGGGCAAGAGTTACTTAGTACTGCTTTAACTGAAATTAAAAAAACATTGAAATTCACAAGAGCGACCCTCAGCTGAGAACATCAGTTTGTTAAATGTATTTCAGGTGAATTATAGATACATTTCAGTCTTGATTAGCTCTCGATCCAGGCCCGCTGGTACTGGGAAAGTCAAATACTGCATGAGGTGAAAGTTGGTGTGAAAAGTCTGAGAACCGCTGCCCTAATGAGGCCCGTCCGTCATCAAACCCAGCGATCCTTGCCGAGCCGTGGACTGATGGGACACAGACACCTCCGCGCCGCTCGTCTGTACCGCGTTAGCCCTGTGTATGTTTCCCTCCGCGGTTACCACGACAACGGGCCTGCTGGGCGTCCCCGGTCGGCAGTCATCTGATAGTGTTTTAGCGTTTCCCCGCGTCCCGGCTGATTGAAGCGCTCACCGTGTGCGAGCGAGCGGCCGGAGTTTGACAAGGTGCTAACGCGCGCTCACAGGATATTAGAGGGTCACGCACCTCTGCTACATATCCCACACACGTGCTAAACAGGCCCCGCCACGACTGCTCCACCCGCGTCCTCTTTATGGAAACGGTGCCAGGCTTTTTACGTTTTGTTTTTGGGAAACTACAATTCAAAGTGAGTTTCCCAAAAACGAAACCTCATTATTTTAAGAATGGTCGGTCAAAATGGGGATTGCAAATCATTATTGGAATAGTCATTTCTACTCCGCTGGAAAGTTGAGATAACACTTTCCTCAAACTTGGATTGGGATCGGAAGAGAAAACATGCTCTGGATAAGTAGGTGACATCTGTTATTGTCAAGAAGGGTTTCCGAGTTCTAATCTGTACTTTCTCAGAAACCTGAGAACCAGAGCTAACACAAACACATTTTGTATATTCCTTTCGGTCAGTTCCAATGGCTAAGGCGTATCTGTGAATTAGCCAAATTATACATTGATTCTAATTTTGAAATAAATTCTCAGGATATGAACCAAAGATTTAAAGAGAGAGGATATTCCAACGATACTGTGTCTTCGGCCTACAACAAAGCTAAAAGCTCCAATAGAGAAGATTTATTGATTCAAAAAACAAAACAAAATGACAACTCAAACCAAGTGTTTTTGTGACAGAATACAGTACTGAAGCTAACAAAATTAAACAGATAATCAAACAAAATTGGAGTATTTTAAGAAGATAGCACACTGAGAGATGCTCTCCCAGAGACCCCCACCATTAGTTTTAGGAAGGCCTCCACTCTTGGTCGTCAACTGGTTCACAGTTAGTATCTCCCACCATTAAAACAAAAGACAGGGCTTGACACTAAAGCTGGATGCTATAGATGTGGTAATTGTTCTTTTTGTGAAAATATACAAAGGACTAACATTTTCACGGATACAACATCAGGTCAGACTTACAACATTAAAACCATCATTAACTGTAACACCACCTATGTTGTATAGACTTGAATGTTTTATGTTGGCAGAACAAAACGCAAACTAAAAAACAGACTAGCAGAACACAAACAAGCTATTAGAACTAGCAACCCCTATATCCTATGGCCATGCGTTATAAAGATGCCCACCATGGGAATTGCAATAGCCTTAGAATGTGTGGCTTAGAGCAAATACAAGAGACTATCAGAGGAGGGGACAGATTAAAAAAACTCCTTCAAAGGGAATCCTTTTGGATTTATACCCTTAGAGCCATGGAGTTCCCAGGCCTCAATGGAGAATTAGATTTGTCAGTATTTTTGTAAAATGTATGGGTCTAATCTTGTACAAATAATTATGTACAAATAATTATTCACATTTCTCTGTTTAGTCGTGTAAAGAATGTACAGAACAGTGTTTTATATTATACATTGTACATATTTTAATGTTTTGTATTCTATGTACCAGGTGACAAAGACCACCTTTGACCAGCCCATTTGGGACATGTGACCAATGCTATAAGCTTATAGCTGTACAGAGGCAGCCATCTCGAGCTTACGTTTTGTATATTGTTTTAAAATAATGGCTTACAAACTTCATAAAGCATTTTAATGTGGAAAGGTAGGCTATATCTCCTCTCGTCATGCTCGTTCCATGGAAAAGCCAGGAGAAGCTGGCAGCATACTGAATATCACAGGGCTCTGGCTGGAACAAAGTAAAGTAAAGTAAAGAAAATCTAGACTTTAGCCGGACTTTAACCTGCTGGGGGCGCATCTGTGTAAAAAATTGTGTTGGTGGGGGAACTGCAGCACACAGAGAGGCGCCATCTGCCACGGGAAATCCAACCTGAGATCTTCTTTGCTGTAAGAAAAGGTGCAATAGGATGGTTTACAAAATTACTTTTGCTAGACCGCTTTGTTCCATGTGGTATTGTAAGCATCTGCACCAAAAATTGAGTTGCTCATAGATGAGAATCTGCGACAAAAAGTGAATTCCTTAAAGGTCATCAGCCACAGCACAGAGAGAGGCATTGCCCTTATTAAATGCAAGACAAAGACAAAATGAAGACCAAAAGCACATTTTTCTACACATTGTGCACGTACACAGAGATACAGTGCCAAAGAGAACAAAGTCATCATACATGCAATAGTAGTAATAGTAGTAGTTTATTTTCTTCGGTCATTATGAACATTTAGATCTTAGGTCACATGTTTTCAAAGATCTTATACATTATACAATAAGAATAAATGTGTACATTAAGAATTTAAGTGCTAAATAATACCTGACCAAAAGGGGTTTAGGCTGAAGTCAAGACTTATTCTGCCAAACCCCTTTTACAACTGAGACACTATATCCAAAGATGACACATTATACAGTTTCTCTAATACCAACGATGGTAACATGTAAGCACAAAACTTCAACTTCAACAGTCAAAATTATGTTATGCGATCAACTTCTTTTCTAATGATCTTCATTCAAGTGTTCTATACTTCTCCATAATGTTTAACTTATACATTTTCTTAAAGAGGGGTATTATGCTTTTTTCAATCACATAGCACCAGTCTATAGCATACTACAATGATGACGTAACCTTCTGTTGGTCTGTATATGCAGTAAATTAAAATAACTGCCTTGAATAAAATTGCTCTCTCAAAATGGCTGTACTGAACGTCTTGAAATAGGCCTCTGTCTCTTTAAGAAGCTTTCCGACACGCCCCCTTCAGCACACTGCTGTGGCATCTAAACAACACTACTGTGCGGGGAGGGGGCTCTGCTGAGCTGAGGAGCAGTGCTTGGTGGCTTGGCTGGTGACGAAAGGTCCAGAGGCGTCTCCAGGAGGTGGGGGCGTTCCTAGGAGGACTGAGGCATAGCTACACCTAAAATGGCTGCCGTCTAAGTTTTTACTGATTACTCAAAAATATGTGAATGAGCCAAGGCAACACTCCAGGCATGTGTTTAATGAGGGAATGACATAATAACATGATGTAAAGCTTGAAAAAGTCGATTTTACATAATACCCCCCTTTAAATGCATTAATAGTTTTGGAGCCCTTAAGTTCAATAGGTAGACCGTTCCATAGATCAACTCCTTTGACTGATAAACACCTCCTCTTAGTATTACTCTTCACCATGGGTTTTTGTAGCAGATCAGTTGTATTATTGTTGTGAGGTTGTATCTAGATTCTTTAGTTTGAAACATCTCTTGTAAACAGTGAGGAAGCATGAGATTGTGAGCCTTGTACACAGGGTGCGATTTGTCAAAAAAACAGAAGGGGGGATAATTACTTAATCACTTTATTGCTGTTGAACTTGAAACCCAGTGTTGTTAGATGTGTTCTATTCTGCAAAAAGATTTCAGTGCTTTCATGTTTTAACATGTCCTGCATGCTTTGGCGGGACTCAGTAAGGCCCGGACTCTGCATCTGACTCGCTGAGCGGAGCTCATTGCATCTTGTCTTAACAGCTCTGGAGGGGTGGATCTGCCTTGTACATAGACGTCCGAGCTATAGGGGGCGACCCCAATGAGCGTGTGTGTTGCTCAGGGAGTTGGGCCGTTTTGGAAAACTCTTGATCAAACTTTGAGTGACCAGGGTAGTGTGACCAGGGCCACAGGTGTCTTTCTTTTTTGAGGGACAGAGCTGGAAATGTTACGGAATGCACAATGAACGCGCGCGGCTGGTACTTCTCAGAACCGGTGTTCTGTCGAAATCGCTTCCCTTGTCGAAATGTATGGCGTAAAGGTTCCTCATCCTGTTTGTCAAACGGTCGCTATTGTAAAACACACAGGATTTCACACATGGCTGGGGGCATTAACGCACCTGATGTGCGGGTTACGGGTTCCCCGCGGTCCCCGCAGGGCCAGCTGCCCAGACCGTCATAAAATTCTCCTATGATCGCGGGTCGGGTTGGGGCGGTCGCTGCCACTCATTGCCGCAGTGCGCGCATTCATTGTTCAGCCACGATTCATTCTATCATCTTTACAGCGGGGTTTTGACATAAATATGCGGCGGATTTTCACAAAATAAGCAGCGTTTTGCTGAATGTGATCCAAAAAACGCTTTTGTGGAGCTTAATGTCTATTTTCCACGGCATGTGCGTCTGTGCACAACTTTTCTGCCCCTCTCAGCGCTCTGAACAGGGAGAGAGAGAGCGCGAGGGGAGCTCATTTTGTATGTGTGCAAAATAGATTTAACTGATCATAAAGTCAATAAGGACATAACACAGTTCCCTGTGCATAAGATTGATTCATCAGAAATGATACATGCAGTAGCCTTATACACTTAAAAAGTCCAAGAAACAGCGAAAGGTGAAAGTGTTTCTGACTCCCCAGACCCTCGCTCTCTGTGCGCATCAAAGCCGCTAAAGCAGAGCTCACCCGCGTCTCATATAAAATGAAATCAACTGACCAGAAGGTGCACAGACCTTGAACACAGCCAATTTTACAATTCTATCCCCCCTACGTTTAATACAATAATACGCCAGAAGTAGGGATAGGGATTAAAGAAACAGAGACTGGGACAAGAAAACCAGAAGGGGGGAAAATCCCCCCCATCCCCCCAGCAAATCGCACCCTGCTTGTACATCACAACTGCTGTGTAAACATCAACAAGATCGTGCAATTTTAAGATATTTAGTCTAATAAAAAGTGGATTTGTTGGAGCAAGGTATTCTGCATGGCTGATCACTCTAATTGCTTTCGTTTGTAATAAGATGAGTTGTATATTAGTTTTATAGGTATTCCCCATATTTCCACACAATAGCTAAGGTATGGAAGGATGAGGGAATTGTACAGTATATATAATGCATTTTGATTCACAGAGGTTTTTATTTTACACAGTATGGCAATAGGTTTAGAAATGTTAGTCTTTAGTGTATTTATGTGCGCTTTCCGATTTAACTTATCATCAATAATAATAATAGTAATGGTGTTTTACCCAGGGCTTAATTTGTAAATTACTAGTTTCAGGAACACTTTTGGTCTGATGTGATGGATTCGAGGAACAGGCCAAAACATTTGCCGGAACACTCTCATCGTCGGCCTAGAGAAATAAAAAAATAAAAAAAATTGGGAAAAAGTGTGCCACCCTTTGAGTCTTATTGGCTCAACTTTTGGAACAAGGCAACATTTTGAAAACTTGTTCTTATACCATCATATTGTGAACCACCCTCCTCCTATCAAGCTTGACGTTTTGTAATGTCACATTTGTAATCTCTCCCGCTCGTATCCCTGGTCGCCCCACGCCAGCTGTCTGTCTGACGGAAAGAGGGAGTGGGAGAGACGTGGGTGTCCAGCCTGCGTCGTGTCCGCTCTAGCCTCCAAGGGCGCTCTGAAACAAAAGACAAAAAAAACCCTTGTGTTGTCAAGGAAACACGGTCCTCCTCAGCCTCTCAGGTGCGGAGTGTATATCGGTCGTGTGCGTCAGTGGCTCGCTGTTTGCGGGGAAACCTCTCACGACTCGAGCCGGTGAGTGGGAGAGAGAGAGAAAGTACATTGAGTAGAGCGTAACAAGTTTTTCTTTATTCTGTTATCGTGTCTTCGGAGGGGGGGGCCTGGTTTGACAACATCCCTGGAAGTTGATAAAGCGCTACACACTTGTTTAGTTTCCCACAACACTTGGAGGGATTGATGAAAAGAGAAGAACACTAAATCAATTGTTTTGTCTCTTGAGTCACGCTTTGTGCATTGCCGGCCTCGGGGTTAGCATGTCTCTGCAGCCAAACCTGCCTAAAAATATCTGGAAAATCCGCCCTACATCTGCTGACATATGGCGCGGGTGGAATTTCCTATGTATTTAACTTTTTTACACAACTAATGTAAACACGGAGCTGCCCCTGTCTCGCTCTCACACTGAAAAAGCAGCGCTAATGCTACGTTCAGCCCAAACGCGTTACATTGCTAATCAGTCGCATCATGTGTCACTTGTCTTTCCATTTTACAACACAGTTACGCCCCACACATTGTTCTAACTCTAACCAAATCTCTTTTCCCAACGCTAACCTTAAACATTTGTAAAACGACAATGTTAACTTAATAAAGCCAACTCAAAAAGCTGCATTTGGAGTGACATCCAATGATAATTTGTGGGGGCGTGGCTTACGGCTTAACTTGGTTGGAAATCGAAATGAGTCGACTGTGGAGCAGCATTAGCATTAGCATTAGCATTAGCGGCTGTCAGTGAAGCTATGAGAGGAAGCTGTTGAGACCGACATGAGTTGGGTTGGACTTTATTTCAGTCATGGACGACATGTTTTATGGAAGGTTTCAGAAAAATACAAGTTTGTGAGATAGGAAGACTTCTGTGGGCAGTAGGGTTCGTGATGGATGAGCAACATCACGATGGAGAGCCACCATCGTGATGCCACGCCCCCTCCTGTCAGAAACACACGCTGATCTTCTGTGGGCCTTGTAAACATACACACTTTGCAGGGATTGCACTGTCAATTAAATCTCGAATATAGCTAATATGCACGCTAGTTTAAGTAGCCTACCAGAAGCCCAAAGACATGATGTGTTAGCCTTAATTATTAAAGTAAAGATGAAGTGCTGCTCTATTTCTGCTTCTCTCTCTCTCTCTAAAGCAGCTACTGTTTAACACCGCGTGGTTTCGCTCGTACGGAAACTAAACAGTTTTAAAATGCCGCGATGGATCTCACATCAGAGCTGAGAGCGCATGGGTTTGGATGTTCTCACGAAGGATGGAGAGAGAGGAGAGAAAGAGACGCCGAGGTACGAGGCTACGAGCACATGGACCGGGCGGCGCGTGGAGCAGCTTCCAAAACGTAGGCTACGACGCAAACTTCTATAATGTCCCGTTCACCCACTGTTTCTTAAACATTACGTTAAAATTGAGCAAATGCAAATAATAAGCTCCGAATTACAGCTGTATTAGTGTGATAAGAGCCTTGTTATTGAGGAGCAGATGACGCTCTGAATAAGTCGAGTTTTAACGCATTTTTATTGCAAAATTTGTGTTCCATCTGTTCAGATCATGTTTAGTTTAGATACATTTATCCTGCAATCTCACATTGTTCCTAACATAAATAAAATTCAGCCTACATATCGGCTATGTAAATGTCTTTAAAAAATGCTTATAATCACGATGGTTCACTGTAAACATCGTCAACTGCCAATTAAGGGACATCGCCCAACCCTAGTGGGCAGTAACAAATGTTTTCTGGCGTTAGCTCCTCCTGCTCTGTGCTGCTATTAGCCACATACAGCTACATCATGACACAAGCACAACCGCTCTGAGTTAGACCCATGGTTTCTTTGTTTAGTCCTAGTTTGGACCTGGTTCTGGTTTAGTCCAAGTTCTGACACTTCGATTTTATAAAAGTAGCACATGGGGTGAAAAAGGATGTAGCTCGCAGAACCACATCAAAACAAGTGTACTGTAAATAGTAAAGCAAAGAGCCGTTAGCTGCCGGGTCACCACTGGTAAATGTATCTAATACACTGCAGTCTCCAATTTCCAAATGCTCCACATATGTGAACAATAACCTCAGCATTTTACATTTTAAATCTCCATTAGGTTTCCATTATTATGGAATGCACCAGGAACACAATCCCTTGCACTACCTTCCTCCATCTGTACTTCTCTCAAACTTCTAAAAGCAATGCCCCAAAGGTCTAAGGTATACATTTTTGTTCATCATGTTTTGGTTTATTGATGTATATTGCTGTAAAACAAAGAAATGCACTAAGTGTTTGTCAACCATAATCTCATTATCTCTTAATCTCAACCAAAGCCACCGGCAGCACAATGGGGATTCCCTTGTATCGGATCTGAAGAGTTTAAAGCAGCAGGGAGCTCATGTCCTCTCGGCCCAGCCTCTGTGCTTTGCTGATGGTTCCTTCCTCGCTGTCTAACCCCGCGATAAGGCGCCTTCGGAGGGTGTGTATCTTAATCAGGATCACTCGCTACTGCACAAGGCGGAGGGGGACAAATGAGAGCTGGCACAGGCCTATGGAGTTTGTTACAAAGGAGGGCTGAGAGTACATAAACGCGATTCAGTGATTTGGGGTTTGTTGTGTCTCTTCTTTGGCTGGTGACTTCACTGAGGCGTAGCGTTTCCTTGGTCCAAAAGTAGCAAGAAAGATGAAAGAGTGTTGGATTATATTGATGCTTTGTCAATTCTCATGTCGCTCAAAAAGATGTTTAACGCCCCATGTGCTCTGTTAAAGATGATCCTATCCAGTTGTGTGTGCTTTTGGTTTGTAGAAAAGTGAAATATTTTGACGGACAGGGTCATAAAAATAATGTCATTGATTAATCTTTCATATGCATTTTTTTAAAGTGTTTGTTTTAGGTTTTAGTTAAAGAAAACATCTGAACAGAGTCATGGAGCACAAATTTTGCAACGGAAACTCGTGCTTAAAAATCTCAATGGAGGGTGACTTCAGAGCGTCAATATCAAGGCTCATTGTTCGCTTATACAAATGCAAATTGGAGCTTATTATTGGCATTTTCTCGGTTTTAACTGAGTGTTTAAGAAACACACTGGGCAAACCGTTCGCCGCAAACGGGGATATTTTCAGCAGTTCACACCATGCGTCTTTGAAGCCTGCACTACAGTATATGCGTGCCCGGTCCTCCCTTCATGGTGGAGTCCCTCTCTCCTCTCTCTGTCATTCCCGGATTATCCAAATCAGTGCGCTCTCAGCTCCAAAGTGCATTGTGTTGGAAACATTGCGGCAGTAAAAGCTGTTTAGTTGTTAAAAAACAAAGCGAAATCACGGAGCGTTCATGTAGCTGCGCTTTAGCGAGAGCCCAGAGGATCAGAGACAGAGCAGTGTTTGGACTTTCATTATGGTGTGATTTTCAAATTGTCAAAATTACGGACGACCTTCAAAATGTTCCGTCAAGGCTAAAAATATTCCGTAAATTAGGGAGAATTTTCGGTTAAAAATCGACTTTTTTGAGTTTTTAGCCATGTTGTTATGCTATTTCCTTCTCAAAAACAACCCCAGAGCGGTTTTTGGCTTCATTCACGCAGTTCTAAGTAATCCTCCTGAATCCTGCTCTCTGAGCAGCTGCTCCGCCCTCTCCTAGTAAACGACTGATTTGTGACACTCTGAAGTATTTTACGTCATAGTGTCAAACAGGAAGGGCCAGACCTCTGTAATGTAATGCCTTACAGCCTGATGTTAATTTATAAAACAGCTTTTTCATTATTTCTGTTGTAAGAAAGAAAAAAAAACAATAAATAAATAAAAAATAAATTAAAAAAGGAACTCTCCGATGCATCTGTGCTGTCCCGGGAGAGTAAACAAACGCACCCCCAGAGGATCCGAACAGAAGTGTTGTTTTTGAAGACTGAGCTCTTTCTAACCTACTCTGGACACGCCTGTTCTTTTTTCTTACCCAATGATAATGTCACGGATGCGCGTTTGGCTACGAGAGGAACAGGACTATTCAACCTTCCTAAAGAAGAGTGCACTCGCCAGAAGTTGGAATTTCTTTCCGGGATTCAGCGACTTTATCAACCAACCTGATGGATGCTTGGTGAACCTTGGCCAGAATCAAAGTGGATTAACTTTTATAACCAACGCGAGTCCCATAACCCGATGGGGAGGCCAGGCTGAGCGGTGAGTCAATCAAAACGTGTGTTAGCGTGTGTGTTAGCCATTTATGAAACTGTGTTGCACATGTCAACTCCTTATAACTGCATTATGTGAAGTAACTTCACTTTTTGCAGCGATATTTATATTTATAATACTGTAAATGTGGAATGAACTGAGTCGAAGCGTCTTGTCTTCCGGGTTTGGATAATCCCCCCGAGGAAATACTTATATTTCTCTCAAAAATGAGTACTGGCATGATAGCATGATAGCATGATACAGATTCTTTAATGTAGCCTCTGTGTGTGACCTACTACTGCTGACCTATTGCTACTGTATCTGCTTTGATCGGAAAAACATTTTAAAAAATTTACGTGAGGATCAGTGGGAAAAGAGCAGACATTATAATTGAGTATCCAAATAGCTAAATGCATACTGGACTTCATAACAATCAGCTAAAAAGCATAAAATAACGTATTATTGTTGCTCTCTGTTGTGTTAAAAGGCCAAAGGTTTTCTCATCTCAGGAACTCGGGCATCAAAGTCATTTCCCTGTGGAAAATACGAGATGAGGTGACATTCATGTGCAATTTTCTACTTGGCAAGTGGTATTTACTATAATTATGAGACCGCATGAAGGCTGCATAAGGCACGCTCCTCTTCGCAATGACTACGTTTCATCTCATCTCGCAAAAATATGGGTTACTTTATTGTCCCTGTCTGGAAATGTACCTTCTGCATTTGACCCGTCCTTCAAGGCCACTGGGGAAACCTGTCCGTTATTGTTCAGAGGTAATGAGGATAAGTGCGATGTTTAGTTAAGGCTTCATTCACTATTTACCACACTTCTTAAGGAATAGGATGGACTTTCGCATAATAATCATTGATGAATAACCAAAAACCTTCAGATGAGGTGCATGCTCTCTTACAATGCCCTCTTTAAGCTGATTATATACTTAGGTCAAAGGACTCCATTAATGCAGGTATTGTACTGTATAATAAAAGATCTTTCCCCATTCTCAGCATCACGTGGAGAGGATTTTCCCGCACCGGCTCTGAGCCTGTTTTCACATTACATTTCCTGATCAGCGCTGAGGCATGGGTCGGAAATGCTAACCCGCCTTAGCGCCAGACTGTGCCACTTCCACTCCACTGGTCATCCGACAGATCCTACGCGGAGCCGGCTACATGAAAGCTGCTCCCGAGCTCGCGACCAGAGTTTGGCAGGGGGACTGAGCGGAGCTGGAATGCGGGGAAGTGATCGGATTTATGGATTTTTTTTTTTAAAGGGACGTATCATGAGAAATCATTTGTGTGGAGCTTTTAGCCACGCTGTAACGCTGGTCCCTCGTCAAAAAACATGCCGACAGTGGTTTCATTCGCTGCATCGGGTTGAGTAATCCTGTTTACTTTGATCATTTCTGCAGAATCGCTTAGATTTGTATTTCCTGGATTTTATAACTGCGTCCTCCATGTTTTCAAGTCCGTAAGCCATCACTGGATCCTGTTCACAGCGTCTGTACTGTAATCTCCGGACTATAAGCTGCTGCTTTTTTCACACGCTTTGAACCCTGCGGCCTATACAACGATGCGGATCATTTATATATATTTTTACAGCCATACTGAATATTGTCTCAAGTTATCAATAACAATGCACCTACTCGAAATCATAAATAGAGCTATTTCGGCTATTTCCAATGAAAAAACTCAGACGTGAGAAAGACGCAATAAGAGCTCAGAATTTAAACATGAAGTTGTGCGCATGGAGATGATGGAGAGCTCCTTATGAACGTACCCCACTCATCTGCACAATAACTCAAACAGGTGGCAAACCCTTTCACTGTCTTCCTCCAGCTCTGTCCATTTAAGACCATTTCCACCAACTTCTACAGTAGTAGTTGGGCCTGCATAAAAAGCTCAGGCTGAAGTAGTTTAGAGACCACACTGCCTGACCCAAAAGAAAGTCACCACGATAAAGGTCACACGTCGTTTCGCCTTTACCTTTGATTACAGCACATTCTGTGGCATTTGTCAATAAGCTTCTGCGATGTCAAAAGATCCAGCGTTAGATTCATTTTTCACCAAGATCTTGTAATGATGAAGATTCTCAATGGGGTTAAGATCTGGACTCTGTGGCGGCCAATCCATGTGTGAAAATAATGTTTCAGGCTCCCTGAGCCACTCTTTCACAATGTGAGCCCAGTGAATCCTGGCATTGTCATTTTGGAAAATGCCCGTGCCATCAGGGAAGAAGAAATCCATTGATGGAAAAACCTGCTCATTCAAGATGACAGGTCGTCAGCTGATCTCAGTCTGCACATAAATTTAGTGTTGACCAACTGCAGCAACCTGATTATATCTTT